>VZRW01001813.1:846587-863766 GCA_013398125.1 Aegotheles bennettii | reverse complement strand
AAAAAGAAGGGAAAGGGGGGGGGGAAAGAAGGGAAAAGGGGGGGGAAAAGAAGGGGAAAGGGAACTAATAAAATAAAACACTGAAGGAGCTGATTCTTCTTTGGAAACAATGCATTACTATGCAGAAAACACATTTTACATTTCCTAAAAAAAGACCATGCAATTCCAAAATGCAAACCTCTTCCTAATTATTGTAAAATACAGCTCTGAAGGAAAAGTCGAAGCACCAACGCTCAGAAAGCACTCATTTTCTTAAATTATCTTTACAATAAAATAATACATGTTCCAATGGCCCTTCGACAGATATGAGGAGGGAAATTTTAATATCAAACAATTCCCACAGGTAATACTAACACTGAAAAACTTCAGAATGGAGAGAATTCCCTGCAGGGGAGACAACGCATGCCAGTGCTCTTCTCCCTCGTGGGTAAAATGTCCTATTTTAAACAGACTTGCCCATTTTCTCCCAGGAAGATCTCTAAGCTGGAACATTAAGCTTTTTATATACAGTAAGAAAATCTAAGAGAAATCAAAACTACTCTAAGTTAAGGGATGATTCAGCATAATGTCCCTCTTACCATGAGCAGGAAGAGATGAAAAAGCAGAAGTTACAGTAATTTTTCAGTAAAATCTTCCTTGCATGGCATTAAAAGGCTACATAGCTAAATAAATAAATGGCTAAATATTTAAAAAAAACAATAAAACACCAACCCCCCAATACATTGGCCCAAAATTCTCACTGCATTTTGACTTTCAGAATATTTTTATAGAATTAACTTTGTTGAAAAGGGTTCAAGTCCCTCACAATCACCAGACAGTTTGTAAGGATAAAAAAAAATATAATTAAGTTTTTTCCTTGCTTACAACATCTACTCTAAACACATTAGCAACAAATCAAGAAATAAAAGTCAGTTGTTATCATTTCTGGAAGCTGTGGATGAAATTGTCCCCACTTCCGGACTCACGAGATAAAAATCCATCTTTAAAATGCCCCAAATTTCAATTTTTAGTTGGTAAGATTGTGGGTTGCTACCACTGCTAAACGTAAAATCCAATGTGTCTGCAAACAAGTTTGCTCACTTACACATCATATTATGAAAACTATTACAGCAACCCTGGAGCAGGTCCACAGGAGACCATGGAGATGCTCCAAGGGCTGGGGTTCTCCAGCCTGGAGAAGGTTCTGGGAGCTGGGGATCTCCAGCCTGAAGAAGGCTCTGGGAGCTGGGGTTTCTCCAGCCTGGAGGAGGCTCTGGGAGCTGGGGTCTCCAGCCTGGAGGAGGCTCTGGGAGCTGAGGTTCTCCAGCCTGGAGAAGGCTCTGAGAGCTGGGGTTCTCCAGCCTGGAGAAGGCTCTGAGAGCTGGGGTTCTCCAGCCTGGAGAAGGCTCTGGGGAGCCTCTCAGTACTTAAGACCTTGTAAGTACTTATAAGATGGGGACAGACTTTTTAGCAAGGCCTGTAGTGACAGGACAAGAGGTGACGTTCTTAAATTAAAATGGGGAGGTGCAGGCTAGAAATAAGGAAGACTTTTTTTTTTACAATGAGGGTGGTGAAGCACTGGCCCAGGTTGCCCAAAGGGGTGGTAGATGCCCCATCCCTAGGAACATCCCAAGGTCAGGTTGGGTGGGGCTCTGAGAAACCTGATCTGGTTGAGGATGTCCCTGATCATTGGATGTACTGGACTGGATGGGTTAAACTGGATGGCCTTCAATGGTCCCTCCCAACCCAAACCATTCTGTGATAACCCCAAATCCTAAGGCAGAGGATCTCCCAGCATTTCTGCCTTTCTTGTTCTGAATACTTCATATTGGATAAAATATAACGACCCCATAGCACACAGCTCCCCACCATAGAATCATAATGGTTGGAAGGGACCCCCAGGGTCATCAAGTCCAACCCTTATCCCATCATATCCCTGACCATCAGACCATCAGACCATGGCCTCAAGTGCCCCATCAACCCGTTTTTTGAACACCCCCAAGGACGGTGACTCCACCACCTCCCTGGGCAGCCCATTCCAGTGCCCAACCACCCTCTCAGGAAAGAACTTCTTCCTAATCTCCAACCTAAACTTCCCCTGATGGAACTTGAGGCCATTTCTTCTCGTCCTGTTATCAGCAACTGGGGAGAAGAGACCATCAGCTACTGGTTAAAACATCCCAGCACAGGCTCCTGATCACATCACCACTAGAAGGTTAAAACCCAACAGCAAACATGCCAGAACCAGGAATGAGGACGCTCCCCAGGAGCTCATTCAGCTCCCCAGGAGCTCATTCCTGCTCTTGTGCTGGAGAGAGCAGCGTGCCCGAGGACTCCCTGCCAGCCAGAGCATGGCAGATGGGTGTCACAGTGTCACCATGTCCCAGCAGCCCATACAGCATGGAAAATGCGTTTGACACAGATTCCTTAAGCTCCTACCAGCAGTGTCTGCCAACGCTGCTGTACAAGGACAGGAATCAGAAACAAAACAAAGCAAAACACCACTAAAGGTACACACACACACACATATATATATGCATATAAATTCAAATGCATATTTCTCAGAGCATTGAAACAAATATATCTTTTCCTGTAATAGAAAATCTGGCAGTAAATTCAGCAGCACCTTGAGAGAGGAAGGTATTTCACAGGTACAGCAGCAGAATGCAAACAAGTGCAAAATGGTACCATTTATCACCTTTCTTCTCACTGAATATGTGCTGCTTTCCATCTCCTTAGGCCAAGCCCTGCCTTTGTGAACACGAGCAAATGAAGGAATAAAACATGTGAGCTTTTCCTTTGAGAAACAGAAGTTAACATTTGCAATCATAGAATCACTATGGTTGGAAGGGACCTCCAGGGTCATCAAGTCCAACCTTTATCCCATCATATTCCTAACCATTAGACCATCAGACCATGGCCTCAAGTGCCTCATCAACCCGTTTTTTGAACACCCCCAGGGACGGTGACTCCACCACCTCCCTGGGCAGCCCATTCCAGTGCCCAACCACCCTCTCAGGAAAGAACTTCTTCCTAATCTCCAACCTAAACTTCCCCTGATGGAACTTGAGGCCATTTCCTCTCGTCCTGTCATCAGCAACTGGGGAGAAGAGACCAACACCAGCCTCACTACAACCTCCCTTTAGGTAGTTGTAGAGGGCAATAAGGTCTCAATAATAAGGGCAATTATGTGAGTGATGAACGTTTGGGTTTTGTCCCTGGTGCCACAATTACTGCAAAGGCATCTTCTTGCAAATGGAGACCCACTGGGGTGTTCTCAGCTGACACTTTGCTCTCAGAGCTCTTGGACAAGACGTGCCATCCCCTTTACCCAACCTGCCTGGAGCAGCTCAGTGCTTCTCCAGTTTCTGCCTAGCAGAAACCTCACTTAGGTCAACACAATTCAGTGTCGGTCCATCCAGAATTCAGAAGACTGATGGGGAAGTTTATAATTAAATAGTTTTATTTTGTCTTGTGTAACTTGTTTTACCTCAAATCGTGTTTTCCAGATCCAGATCTGACCTCTGACAGCTCAATCACTATCCATCATTAGAAAATTTGTTTTAAAGGAAATCGTCTCCAGGACTTCAATGCTGACCAGCTGAGCACACTGGTGCCAAGATAGGAAATAATGCAAGAAGAGCTGATTTTTCTGAAAAGAGAACAAGGTCTAAAGAAATTTGCCTTTTTCATAGAAGAGGCATGGAAGAATAGCATTTAGGTGTGCTAAACAAGTA
The DNA here is from genome assembly GCA_013398125.1 of Aegotheles bennettii. Classification (NCBI taxonomy): domain Eukaryota; kingdom Metazoa; phylum Chordata; class Aves; order Caprimulgiformes; family Aegothelidae; genus Aegotheles; species Aegotheles bennettii. Next base: position 860,050 of record VZRW01001813.1, on the reverse strand, counting down.
ACTGGGATAATGATGTAAAGATATCTGAGGAACCTCAGGAGGTTTCTCCTTCAGCCTGCTGAAGGTCAGACTGCTCCGGGGTTAGACCAAGCTGCTCAGTGCTTTATCCCATTGGGCCTTGAAACCTCCAAGGATGGAGGTCAGCTGCAATGAAGAACCCAGTTCTGGCATCTCAACAGCCTGGGAGGCTGCTGTTAGGTGTCCCAAAGCCTCCCTGAAGGCAGAGCAGAGCCATCCTTCTGCTGCCAGAATCACAAGCTCCCAGCTTTCTCCATCCTGGGGACCTCTCCTGCACCATCAGGAAACCAGGATCTGCCAAACCTTCTGTTGCTGCCCCAAGTGCTCAGCCATTCCACAACAGAGCAGTCTTGTACTTGTGGTTTCCAACCCCTTTGGTGCAAACTGCTGCATCTATAAGCTCCTACAAAACAACACAAATCAGGCATTTTACATGAGAAGAAATTTGAGAGAGGTCAGGTCCAGGCTGAGCCCCTGCAGGAACCACTTAGCACGACTCCCGCGTGGCAAACCAACGAGCAAAAATTTCCTGAGATGCATTTTAAGTTGACAAAAGCTCTTGCAAATAACAAAATAACTTTGTGGATGCAAAATAAATGCAACAAAGGTCTATTTTTCAGTTTCCTACTTCGTGCTTCGGGCAAACTAGTTGGAGGACTACAGAGAAAAAAGCCAAAACTAAGTACCATAATCTCATATTTATTTGAGAAGGAACTTATTTTGGAAGGTATTTTATTTGGAAAAGCTTGTTCTTAACAAGAAGTCTTTGTCCAAAGGTTTCCAAACTTCTTTCAACTACCAACTGTCAGGAGAAGAACAAAACCTACAGCCACCTTCCCCTGCTTCAGAGGCACCCCCCTATTCCTCTGCCCAGACAGATCCGCAAGCTCCCACTCCTTCCCAATCTTGGTGAACCCCAGCAAGGTAAAAATGAATATTTTCATTTTTATTATTTCAATAGCAGCTCCCCTTCGACACCTCCCTGTGCTGCAGCACTGCTAAAGGCTCTGATCTACTGCTTCTCAATTAATTCTGAGCCAGCAAAATTCTGATTAGTGTTTCATTTGAAGGAAAACCCTATATTCCCAAACAGTAGGGGAAAAAAAAAATCCCACACATCTCAGTAGAAGGAAACCTCTGTGCCAAGGGCAGCAAAAAGGATCTTCACACGGATCAAAACCAGAACCCACGATCACGATAGCTCAGCTGAAATTCATTCTGCAAAAGGCTTATTTGTTGGAAATGTGATGATACGCACAATGAGAATACACACAAAGCATTCCCCACTTCCAAAGTGCTTCGCACTAACTTCGGGAAAAGGCAAGCAAAAAATTAATGAGACATTTTAACAACACCATTTATCATTTTTCTAAGGCTCTTTTTCAAAGAAGTTCATTTTAACCAAAAATGCTTCACTTTAAAAAGCTCTATAGAGTCTCAGTATTAACCAGCATGCTCTTCAACTGAAATCACCGTGCTTAAAGATTTCTGAAGGTCAGGCCATTTATTTTTGGTTTTCTAAATACAATTGCCTTTCCCCACCTTTTTCCTCCCCCTGCTATACTAAAAATGATTTCCCTGAAAATCTAGAGAATTGTCATCAATAAATCTGTTGCAGGTATCCTGGGTTTGCAGTTCTATTAATGGTAGTATTATAACTAAGAAAACACAGAAAACAACAGTACTTATGGGTATTGACAGTAAAAAAAAAAAGAAAAGCCATAGAAAATACATTTTTTAAGAGTTTTGCACACATACAGCACTGAATATGAGAATAGAAGCATTCTGGGGTTTAGAATCACTGACTTTATTGTAATTATCATTAATTATCAGCTGTTCACGCCACTCGTGTCGTATCAGGACACAGCAGGAAGGACAAGGAAGGAGATGCAGAACAAGAAGAGCCAGTGTGCCCCCATGTCAGGTCCTATGGAGGAACGAGTTCCACAGAGCCCCATGCAGAGGAGCAACCTTTTAGTAAGGCATCAAAGATGTGACTCACAGCAGAGCACAGAGATGTGCACTGACATTTTTACACCATCTAAAACCATCCCGGAATCTGGAGTGGTACTGGTTGGGTTAAGATCTACCCCCTGTCCCCAAATGCATTTAATGATGCTTTGCCTGCTACTTATTTTGGGCTTGGAGTTAAGCTGAGTGAGTAGATGTATTCATGAACACACACATTCATTTGATCTGTGCTGTTCCAGAATCCTCATCCATCATCTCCCCACTTGGGGAATGACTCATGCAGAAGCACCTCGCTAAGGCCCCCACTCTCCCTGTCCCTCTCCATGGAAGAAGAGAGGCAGACACATGACCCAAGAGCCCAGACACAGCAACCATCAGGTTCCTGACCACAGGAACAGCAAAGTTCCTGACACTAATATGAACCTCAGACTGTTTCCCTCGCCCCAGGGAAAGCCTTTCATCTTGTTTATTCTAGATTTCCCAGCACAAAATGACATCTAACTTTCTTCACATTATTGTTAGGAAGCTAATTTAACTATAATTATCATCATCATCCTCTGGAGCACTCTCCAAATGAAAGACACAGCCATTCCAGCACTCAGTGGGGGCTGAACGGCAAGGGAATAAAAAAGCTGAACTTTCTCTGGAGCAAACAGAAGTCACCAAAGAGCTAAAATAAAAATGAAGCTAGAGGGTAACACAGATGAGATGCAGACACAGCACAGGAGCCTGTCCTCTGCTTGCAGCATCTGCAACAGCCAGAGAGGTTTGGTTTTGAATTACAGCATCGCTGCGGGGCAGGAGCTGCTCACCAAGCCAGGCAGGCTCCAGCAGCCCAGCAAGGGTAAAGGGTCACAAGCAAAAATGTACTTCATGGGTCCTGCACCATGAGACTTTACTCATGGCTGAACACATCTGTAAACCACAATGTTAATTAATGCAATCAGAAGCACAGTTTTACCTATCAAACCTGGCCAGTGTTGAAAGCCATGTAAACAAACTATAGAATCCCAGAATCCCAGACTGGTTTGGGTTGGAAGGGACCTTAAACCTCACCCACTGCCACCCCCTGCCATGGGCAGGGACACCTCCCACCACACCAGGTTGCTCCAAGCCCCATCCAACCTGGCCTTCAACACTGCCAGGGAGAGGCAGCCACAGCTTCTCTGGGCACCCTGGGCCAGGCTCTCACCACCCTCACACCAAACAATTTCTTCCTCACATCCCATCTCCATCTCCCCTCTGGCACTTGGAACCCGTTCCCCCTCGTCCCATCACTCCCTGCCCTTGGCACCAGTCCCTCTCCAGCTTTCCTGGAGCCCCTTCAGGCACTGGAAGGTGCTCTAAGGTCTCCCTGGAGCCTTCTCTTCTCCAGGCTGAACAACCCCAAGATCACATCGATGCACACCACCTAAAGAATTTCAGCTTTGCAAACACAAGGAGAAGATCACTTAAGATAACTGTGCACCCTACATTGAGAATGACTGCACTGAAGCGATCTCAGTGACTGTGATAGCTACAGGTACTATGGATCTCACCTCTGTAGCAGGCAAATCACACTGCAGTGAGATATCACTGTGACAAATCACAGCAATACTACAGGAGGATGTATTATCTTCTAAATGAACCTCCTCTTCATACAAGACAGGTGACCCTGCCAGATGAATACACTTTAACAGCAACAGCCAGTTTTAAGACTAATTTTTCTTCTTTCGGTGCTTCCCACTTGACTGTTTTGCCATAAAATATTCAGCAACTGCTTCATTGAGGGGCTTGGAGAGCTTGAAAGAAAGATCAGAAGTATGTGCAATCAAAATTTAATTGAGAGAAACATGCAGCTTAGATGATATCCTTGGATTAAAAAGCAACTTGCAAGAAAAAGTCTCTTCAGGGAAGCTTTGGTATTTTTGAGCTAATATCTACCTTTGGTTGGCAATCACACAAACCATAGAATCATAGAATCATTATGGTTGGAAGGGACCTCCAGGGTCATCAAGTCCAACCTTTATCCCATCATATCCCTAACCATTGGACCATCAGACCATGGCCTCAAGTGCCCCATCAACCCATTTTTTGAATACCCCCAGGCACGGTGACTCTACCACCTCCCTGGGCAGCCCATTCCAGTGCCCAACCACCCTCTCAGGAAAGAACTTCTTCCTAATCTCCAACCTAAACTTCCCCTGATGGAGCTTGAGGCCATTTCCTCTCGTCCTGTCATCAGCAATTCGGGAGAAGAGACCAACCCCAGCCTCACTACAACCTCCCTTTAGGTAGTTGTAGAGGGCAATAAGGTCCATCACCATCACCCCATACCACTGCGGCTGCTCTGTTACAAAGTTCTCGGGACAGGACAGACAGTGGGTATGGGAAGGGGGTTCATAGGGAAGGAGGTCTCTGCTGCTGGGCTGTGCTTCTCAGCTTCCAGTGCCAGGCAAGGTTACGCAGCCCTTGCAGGCAGGAATCACTGCAAGGCTTCAGCAGGGCTAAAATATAGACAGGGCCCTTTTCACATTTGCATGTTATCAAAATGAAAACTCAATTATAGACAGCATTCTCATTGCCTCCTCCTCAAAGAGCAGGAAAACTGATTAAACAGAGAAAGATGGAAGAAGTTCTTTCCTGAGAGGGTGGTTGGGCACTGGAATGGGCTGCCCAGGGAGGTGGTGGAGTCACCGTCCCTGGGGGTGTTCAACAAACGGGTTGATGAGGCACTTGAGGCCATGGGCTGATGGTCTAATGGTCAGGAATATGATGGGATAAAGGTTGGACTTGATGACCCTGGAGGTCCCTTCCAACCATAATGATTCTAGGATTCTATGATTCTAAGATAGCACTGCTGATAACAGCCAGGTCCTTTATTCTGACTTTTTGAACTGAAGTTCAACTTTCTGTGATATTTCACAGTACAGCAGCAAAATTAATAGTTATTTACCCATATTCACATGCTGCTATGGTAATTAAGAGAAATAAATTCCCGGAGAGGTTACGTTTGAAGTTAGACTTTCCATCCCAACCTTGACAGGTAAGAGGAGCTGAAAAGATGAACATCTAGGAGGAGCAGAAGTGAAATTGCTCTCCTCTGCCTACAGGAATGCCCTCGCCTTTCCTGCCTCTTCCCTTGGAATCTGGCTCCCAAATCACACCCACACTCAAGGACAGATGCAAGGACGGGGTCTGAAGGAGCACAGCTCACACTTTACCCAAAAGGCAGGACACGATTCACTAGAGGAATACGAAGATCCATTATTTCCATCACAGAGCCACAAAACCAGAAGCACAACACAAGCCGAGAAGTTCACAATTAAACACCTTCTGACAGGCAGTGCAGGAGCCTACCCACAGACATTCTGAGAATTAACTGTATCTGTAGTTCATAGGGATCCACTGCCAAGGAACACAGACCTATTTAACACCTTGCATTTAATTAAACAGGGAAGGACTCATCTGCAGAACCTGCAAACAAATAATATGTGGGTTGCATCTCCAGGAATGACACAGTTCTTCCCCATAACATCATTACATTTGAATTTCATTTCACATTAAACTCACAGTAACTCAGAATACTTGGGGGATTCTTTCAGACAACCCATTGCTAACCAATGTACAGTATCAGAAAGAGCTTCAAAGCTCCAAGATACTTCCTGACACGAATACGAAATCAAGCTGCAATATGCAGTCTAAGCAAAAAGAGCTGAACATTTATATTATGTGAAACTGAATGAATTAAATCTCTTTTTTATTACTATTTGGAATGATGACCACAAAGTTCTACAGAATATGCTCCAAGAGGATGCTACTGAGATGCTGAGGATACTACTGAGATGCTACTGCTCTTCATCCTTTTCCCCCTGCAGGAATCAGTGCCTGAACGGAGCAGAAACCCAGTGCCAGCAGGATGGAGGAGATGATCAGCTCAGTTAAGGACAAACTGAGCTTTTTACTTCCTTTCCTGATTTGGGGCCAATCACAACATACAAGAGCACAAAAGGAAACATGAAGCTCCTGGCAGATGCACAGCAGAGTCTGCGTGGGGATGCTCTGGGACCTGCCCAGGTCTGGGGTGCACGCAAGGACTCCTCTGCCTGGCCAAGGAGCCTGGGTTCATTTCAGGAGCAGCGTGGAAAAATAAGGCAGCAGGTGTGAGGAGGACAACAGGACTCAGCTATGGGCACGGAGGGCATTGAGAGGAGATTGCTGCTTTCAACCCTGCCTGACAATTCTCAGGGTGAGAATAAACAGTACATGGGAGCAGCGTTAACTGATGTGAATAAAAAGGATGAATTCAAAGAGCATTTCATTGAAACAGATTCCTTTAAAAAAAAAGTATTTAGAATACATTAAAAGCATGGTAACTTAGAGAACTAATCGCTTGGAATAATTAAAATCTGAAAAGCCTATTTTAAGAGAGCCAAGGCACAGAGCTGAAGCAAGCAGCTGGCCAGCACCTGCACATACATCTTTGGGAAGCAATTAGACCAGGTCATGACCACGGGAGTTTCTGCCACACACACAGGTTTTGATTTTTATTTTGAAATTCAGTTTATTCCGTTTATTTCAGATGAGCAACATATACTTGGGAACATAAGAAACAACCTAAAAATTTTAAAATCAGGACATCTGATTGCCCTTTTCCATTGCATGGAAAAACCTAGCCATGGGACTATCTGCCAGCTCCTGAAGGACAGAGCTCCTCAGCACCTAGTGCCCATCTGGTGACAGCACCCAGTGCTCCCCCTGGGCCAGGTAGCACAGGACTAAGAGGGAATATTAGCTCAGGAAGCTCTACTGGTTCCCAACAAAGCTTATTCAGCTTTCTCCGTGCTTGCAGGCTTACCAAAAACTACCTAAGCATTTCACAGTAGCACCTTCTGTATTGAGTAACTCGCTATGACCAAAGTGCACAACACGTTTTGATAATTTTCCCTCTGATATCCAACACACTCAATATATTCAAGTAATAACAAAAGCATTTTTAAGTGTTGGTTTTCCACCACTGAAATAAATTTTGATTTATAATTGAATTTAATTTTCCTTCCACCGTCGTCTCGGCAGAAATCATAAGGGAAAAAATTAAATCCCCTCACAAATAAGAAGTCGTTTATCATTTTCTAACACAATACCACTTAAACATTAAGAATTGGATTAGACGTATATTCAGCTATGTAATTGCTTTCACACACACCCAGCCCATGCATGCAGTTAACAAAAGCAACTTAAGTCGAGAGATCCTTTTTAATTACACATCCACACCTAAATGAGAATTAATCTTCTCTTTGAAAAAGCAATTAAAATTAAATCCAAAAACAAGATTAAAATCAGTGACTTAAAACATTCCAAAGTAAAAAAAAGTAAAAAAAAATCAACTTCTCTGGTGGCAGCAGCAGCTAAGGAAGGGGCACGGGGACCACCATGCTCCAGGCAGGTGGTGGGGAAGGGGCTGGGGTTTGCTGGGGTTTGCTCTTGGGGGCTGCCTCCTACACACACCACACCAGATGAGCCTACAGGAACATGCCACGATGTACAACCCCTTCTCCTTTTTGTCTTCCCAAACTGCCAGCTGACCAGTGACAACAGGGGGTAGCAAGAACCTCCCTCACTTTTCCCAACGTTCAGCTCCTTGCCTGGACTCACCTGGGACTTTCCATCCCAGCCCTGGAAACCTGGGACTTCTCTGCCAAGGTGAAGCACATTCAAACCAGCAGCTTTGGTATATGTTCAAAATATATAAGAAATATTAAGAAAGAGTAAGTAAAGCCAAACCCAGCTCACAGGCTGAAGCAAAAGCTGTATGGAATGAATTTAATTCAGCAATGCTGCCTCGCCTGACAACTTTACTCACCATTCAGTCGTTTAATTAAAATTTTCATGATAATCCACATATTTACATGCACAGCACCTCTTCATATGGCTGTAATATGACAACAAAGCTGAGGGCAGAAAAAAAATGTGTGGTTTTTTTTATACCCCAGACGGCAAGTTGTCACAGCTCAATAAAGCCAGCAGCGCCACGGCAACCTGCACCACCCTGCTCACTCCTGCTTGGGATGGAGGAGATGGGAACTAAGCCAAAGATGGGCTATAGCTTTCTATTTTCAGGCTTCTGTTTGAGTCCAGGTCCATTTTTCTTCCCATACACACACACGAGATGTTGCTGAGAACTGCAAGTCTGCCTCTCTTCCCTTATTCCCTGCTGTGCACACTCCCTGATCCCGGTGGATCCAGCTCTGGATGAACAGCTCCATGGCCTCAAGTTCCATCAGGGGAAGTTTAGGTTGGAGATTAGGAAGAAGTTCTTTCCTGAGAGGGTGGTTGGGCACTGGAATGGGCTGCCCAGGGAGGTGGTGGAGTCACCGTGCCTGGGGGTGTTCAAAAAACGGGTTGATGAGGCACTTGAGGCCATGGTCTGATAGTTAGGAATATGATGGGATCAAGGTTGGACTTGATGACCCTGGAGGTCCCTTCCAACCAGAATGATTCTGTGATTCTATGATATTTTTGCTATTAAGCCCAGGAAAGCAAAGCTGGAAAGTCAGAACTGACACACCTGAATCAAGGTTAAAGAGAGTTCAGACATTCAAACAGTGGGGAAAAAACAACAAAAAACCCTGTTGATAAAGCACTGAGCTTGTAAATGTTGAAGAGGAAAGTGTGAGGACTATCTCCTTAGGGAAGCCAGCAAACTGGAGACCAGGGGAAGCACCGCTGAAATGAAAGAGTGGGAGATTCTCCGTGGGAGAGTTTCACCACTGGGATGGAAAACACACTGAAAGTCTGAAGACAAAGGGATAAAGGTTGGACTTGATGACCCTGGAGGTCCCTTCCAACCATAATGATTCTAAGATGCATCCAACTCATACACATGTACAAAGCTGTCCCATCCCCAAGTTCACTCCAAGCCAATACTCAGCTTTCCTTGGGAACGTTTTTCTCCATGCTGAATGCTAAAAAGTCATTTCTATTGCCATGGAAATCTCAAGGGATGCAAAGAATCAGACACAACCCATGTTGTTCTTGCCTTCGTGTGCTCAGATCTGTGCAAAGCCCCACGTAGCCTTCACTGGTTCAAAAAAGTGCAAGCTGATTTTTTTCCTTCAGATCTTTTTAAAATAACTCTCAAGAAGTAAATTGCAAACAAGATCAGCAAAATTCTCCCACTGGAGCATAAAGAAGGCTGATCCACTGAAAGCTCTCCCCTCTCCCATCACAAACACACCCGCTGCAGTCCCACTAAACCCTGGATTACTCTGGAAAGCTCAAACCACGCCAGTGTTTGGGTATCAATAATACTTTTGAAGCAGGTTAGCTTCTTTGCAAAGAACAATCCTGAAAACACAGACGGGCATTAAAGCTGCGGGAGTGGGAGGACGGCTGCACAGGGGCAGTAACAGGAGATTTCCACTCCCCTGTTTGAATCCCGTGGTTTATCCAAATTAACCATGAATTGTTATAGGAAGCTCAGGTAATTTTGTATTTTCTTAAGAAAATAAACTGCTTTCTATGTTCCACTAAAAGCACTATTCAATCTGGTATAGCAACATAACCAGTTTCTTCATGATACAGATGGAAACTTGTTTATCACCCACTGCCTTTTCCAGTATTTAAAAATAATAGAACTATTATATCATTAAAATATCACAGAATGCAAATATGGAACCATATTTCTATGTGATACAATACTATTTACATATACTAAAACTACAGAAAATAGGAGAAGAATACAGAGTACCACAGCCTAAGATGGAGAACAGACTTAAGGTCTCAAAACACCAGTGCAATGTTTTATTCCTACTTGAATGCAATAATATCATTATTTTGCACGTATTTTTCCTGACGTAACATCTATACATTTAATACCATCTGATCTACCTCCTTCTAGGGCAAAACGTTTTAAAACCACAGCAGAAAAATAAACCAACCCTGATTTATGGCAGAGTCTACAACCACTCAACTCACTCTTGATATTTGGCAAAAATAAGTCTTGAAAACACAAAATAACTTCTATTGGTAAGGCTGAAAATCCCTCATTACCTGTTGAGAAGGCAAATATAAAGAATAAAAAGAAGTAAACATAAAAAGCTTGAAAAATACCATAGAAAAAAACTACTTAGAGTAAGACCAAATGTCTTTTAAGGCTAATGAAGTAGACCTGGTTAAGCCTATTCCTGTAAGGAACTGTGAGGTATATGGACAATTTCTGCATAAAGAGAGCACAAGCATTACCCAAAGTCATTAACTGGTAGGCAGGAATTAATATGTTTACAATTCAAGCTAAGTGATAAATATGCATAAATAAAAGGAAAATACTCACTGCATCCCTGTAAATTATTCAAACTTTTTTGTTTGTTTGTTCCTTATTAAATGGAAAAATTACTCTGTACAAGTATTCTGCTTTTTCCAGTTACTGGAGCTTTGCTAGTCAGGAACCTTCACCTTGTAATTTTTGCTAGAAACACCTAACAGTAACATGTTGTCATAAAAATCCTACCAAAAATCAACAAAAATAAAAAAACTAACAAGTTCAACTGTTTACTTAAAATGTTATTAAAAACATTACATCCTAATTTTCTACTAAACGAGCTCCTACAGGATACAGTGACAGGAGCAAGGGGCAGGATCTTGCATCGATTCTTTTGTTAGAGGAAAGGATCTGCAAAATCATAGAGATCTTTGAAAATAGAAAAGAAGCCCCAAAGAGAAACCTCAACCCTCTCTGGGGTGAGGGGGGATGCTGCAGCTCTCGCACTGGACCCCCCAGCTCATGGCAGGGCAGTCACAGAATCACAGAATCATTATGGTTGGAAGGGACCTCCAGGGTCATCAAGTCCAACTTTTATCCCATCATATTCCTAACCATTGGACCATCAGACCATGGCCTCAAGTGCCTCATCAACCCATTTTTTGAACCCCCCCAGGGACGGGGACTCCACCCCCTCCCCGGGCAGCCTATTCCAGTCCTCCCTTCCCCCATGACACTCTCCAAGCACGTGGGATCAACTCACCCTTTTGTTGGCCAACAAAAATGCCTGGGCCATGACCCATGCTCTTACAGCAGGCCACTATCTGCCCATTTAGCACCACCTTCAGTCCCCAGGAGCTTTCCCGCAGGCTATCAAGCCCCTTATTTAGATAATCAATTGCCACACAGCTTATCTGTCATCTGGTAATTGATGTGAAATAACAAAATTATCCATCAAAACAAACCTCATTAGTGCATCACCCCAGCTCATTATCCTGAGTAAAAACTCGGCTCACAAATAAAGTTCCAGTGATGTTTACTGCTATCCTTCAATGCAACCTTTGATTTATATCAACTCACGGAGAAGTAAAACTGAATTCAATAAATAAATAACGGCCTCCATAGCTCGAGGGGACATAACAGATTGTGGAAGGTACCGGGAAGGGCAACCAAAATGACAGCCTGAAGGAGTGAAGGCTCCAGGGAGATACTCGTGCAGCCTTTTGATACTTCAAGGGGGGGTATGAGAAAGATGGGGAGAAGTTTTCCCAGAGCCTGAAGTGCCAGGTCAAGGGGTAATGGTTTTAAACTAAGATCTAAATTAGATACGAAGAAGAAATTCTTTATGATGAGGGTGGTGAGACACTGGCCCAGGCTGGATGCCACATCGTAGGAAGTGTTCAAGGACAGGTTGGATGGGGCTTTGAGCAACCTGGTCTACTGAAAGATGTCCCTGCTCACAATGGTGGGGGTTGGACTCCATGATCCTCAGAAGGTGCTTTTCAACCTGAATCATTCTGTGGTTCTACAGTTGACTCCTGAGAAGGGGCTACAAGATGGCAGAGGGGGGTTTATACGACTGAGGTTTACAAATTCACAGAGGTGGTGGATGAAATGAGTGCCCAGCTGTTATTCACAAATTTCACAGTGTTAGAAATAGGAGGCAGCTGCTGAAGCTAATAGAAGATGAATTGCAAGCAAATATGAGAATGTACTTTTAATTAAGGCATTTATTTTTTAAACACATCGAGTGATGGAAGTTGCAGCTACAGAAGTCACAGAGGCAGGCAGCAAAAGCAGGTCCAGCAAGGAACTGCACAGCTTCTGTGACAAGATGGTCTGCTGAACGAGTAACATTTGGAGGCTGTCAGTGACATCAATGGGAAGCAACCATTCCAGCTCTCCACCCAACAAAGTTCCCCAGTCAGGCTTGGGTAGAAGGGAAGGCAAAGCCACAGAGAAGGGAAGGATGTAGAGACACTCAAATACTGGGCGACTGCTTTCAATGTCAGAGGGGAACAGAGGAAGCACCACTGGATTACAAAAAATATAAATTGATTTCTGGGTTTTCAGAGATTTCAGTTATAAGCATGCAGCACTTCCAGGAAAAGTTATTCCGCCACATCCCCCATCTCTTCACAAAGCCCATCTTCCATGACCATGAAACTGCACACTGACTGCCAGCCCCCATCCTCCAGCCCAGCCTCTGCCTCGGAGCAGGCAAAGGTACTCCAGGCAGAGCAAATGGCTGCTGAGCCCATCAGCCACCCCTGTGCCCATCTCCGTGGCTGCTGGGCTTCCCCTGCCTTCACCCACCCCAGCACAGGCACCTTGCTCTCCTCCCTGACAGCAGTTTGGTTACTGGGCTTTACCACAATACTGATCAGCATCCCCCGACTTAAAGGATGGAGTAACTGTGCTCCTCCACTGCTGCTAAATAGCAGTATTGAAAGAAATTTCAAAAATAAAGACATTTAAAGAAATATCAGTACTTTGAAGAAAATAAAAACGTGGTGCTAATTTCAAAGGTTTTAAAAACATGTTTGCTGGGATACTGTGTTATTGTCCTGTAGCCTGAAAAGCCCCAGACCCAGGATGAAGCAGGACTTCCCTTCGCCTCCGCTGCCAATTGTAAACTCATGTAATGGCATTATCAGGCTTCCCACAGCTATCATCACACTGCTGCATAACACAACTTCTTCAATATTTTGTGCTTTTAGGATTTTCAGACTTAAAAGCAACTTCTTATGTTCCTTACTTCTGCTAAAACCGAGTCACATACATTTTAATACATGAAGGAATGAAGTCTTTGCCCAGTCAATCATAAATCCACCATACCCTTGTTTGCACATGCTTAAGTTCCTAGGTTATTTTATTTAAATAAATAAATAAATAAATAAAAAATTAGCTGGAGCTCTGGCACTCCTCAAAGCTTAACATGTTATTCTTGTATACACATTCGACCTTATTACTAGCAACAATATAGATACAAGTGTTTTGCTCACCCCAAGTTCTTCTAAGTCTTCTAACATGATGCACCACTATGGGATCCTGTAGTAATGAAGTCACACAGAATCCCAGAATTCCAGAATCCTAGGGGTTGGAAGGGACCTCGAGAGATCATCCAGTCCAACCCCCCTGCCAGAGCAGGGTCACCTAGAGTCCATCACACAGGAACGCATCCAGGCGGGGTTTGAATGTCTCCAGCCAAGGAGACTCCACAACCTCTCTGGGC
>VZRW01001813.1:731080-839956 GCA_013398125.1 Aegotheles bennettii | reverse complement strand
ACTCGGCGGGGCTGGGCGCGTTATGCAAGAGCGGGGCTGCGATGGTAGCGGCAACTTTACCACAGCGAGGAGAACAGCACCGGCACCGCGACCCAGCGCTACCGCCAGGGAAACACCGGGGGGCCGCTGCCTGCCAGGGCAGAGCGGGAGCTGGAGGGGTCTGGGAGACACGGAGGGGTCTGGGAGACACGGAGGGGTTCGGGGTTTCAGGGGAGCGATGAGGAGGAACTCCCGCTGCCGAGCAACTNGGCGCCGGGCAGAGCCCGCGCAGCCCTGAGGGAGCGAGGGGGGCACGGCGGCCGTGCCCGGGGGTAACTCGCAGGGCAGCGCTAAAAACCGAGCCAAGAACCCTCCCCTCAGGGGCTGAGGCTGCTGCTCCGAGCTGTGGGGACCCAGGGGCAGCGGCTCCCCCGGTTTAGCACCAGCGGGGGATGCCCGGGATGCGGTGGGCAAAGGGGACGGAGGCAGCACCAGAGGCACAGTCCTGGACCTCGCACCCACAGCTCCCCGCTCCGCATTCCCACCTCGCTTCCTACCGCTAGTAAGAATCCTCCCGCTGCCCTCAATCCGGGGGGGTGGGGGCAGCCCCGCATCACAGGGACCGCTCGCCTGGTGCAGGCAGGGGACACATTCCCGGCTCCTGTCCCCAGCCCTCTGTCCCAGGGGAGCTGTGTCCCCTTCCCCACCACCTCTCAGAACAGGTGAGGGGGCAGTTCCTTTGACCTTGTGTGTCTGAGCAGCTCAAACACCACACAAACACCACGCAGGGAAATTTAACTCCCTAGGCTCTGCGAGGGGGAAGTTTGGGAAGACCCATTTTTCCAGCCCCCGGGAATGGGTATTTTTCTGTAGCAAAAGGCAAGACAGGAATGGGTCATGTCTAAGATAAACTGGGAATTTATCCCCTCCGCCGTGATTACTGTTCACGTTTACAGGGATGCTGCATGTGTCAAGGTTAAAATCCAGCTGCTAGGTGAGAAACTACTCACCAGGAATAAACAAATAAATAGATCCCACGACATAGAACTGTCCTGGCCACCTACATAGAATAATTCCATGTAAAATTTCAAGCAAATGTATCAATAGTAAAAAATACATCAGGGAGAGTAACATATTTCCTTACTCTTGGTGTGAAGCCTATTGGTGTTCTACCAGTCTGCTCACGCCTGCCTTTCTTTACTACCATAACACTGCTCTCTCCAAGTACAAATAACAGTTCCAAGTTAAAAGCTGGATTAGTTTTTTTTCTTAGGATTATAAATGCATATGAGCAGCTCGGAGGGAAGTATCTCAGTGCTCAGATATCACTAATTTATCATCTGGAGGTTTATATTCCATACAGCGATGGCACACAAATACATAATGTATATTGCTAATCCAAATACTCATCCTGCACAGTTGTAAAATGAAATTACTGCCCCGGAGTTTAAGGTGCTGTTGCAGTGAAAGCCTATTGCCTTCGTAGAATGAGCTCACTGGGGAAGGCTGGGACTAAATAAGCTCTATTTTTTTTTTTTTGGTAAGGACATCGTGATGCCCTTGATGAAAAATATCTGTTCTTTAGGACTCCGTAATTATTAACAATGTGTATTTTTAACAAGATGCTCAAAATAAATCTGATCTTGAATGAAATCAGAGCCTTTCCCCCAGATTGACACATAAAAAACCAGCTGGGCAACAGCACCACAAAAGAAAGTATTAGTTACTTATCGAGAGGGACAGCACTTAACATTCAGTGCACCCTTCTACTAATTAAGCTCACAAACAAGTAGCTCATAAGATCATCACTGCGTTTTTTTCCCAGTTAACTGTTTCACTGGCAGCAGCATTTTTGCACGAGAGGCACCGCATACAGAACTAATTCGGAGAAAAAAAAAAATAAACCAAGAGTAGCTAAGTTCAATGGAGATTAACATCCAAATGGAAAACCTGGCTAAGGTGCCTGCTCAAGGGCTGAACCACCGAGTGGTCCTGACATGCACTACCAGGGACCCAACACTATTGGTCACCACAACACACCGTTAGGTTACCTGGAAATGCAAACTCAACACAGCCTGCACGAGATTAACACTGCTGTGTAATTTAGCCTGGTTCTAGAGAGTTTAAAAGCAAATGTAACCATACCAGGCCTTTGCAGTGACTACTGAAAGGCACGGAAACCAATCAACTTGCCAGAAATCTGTGCTAAAATGCAGGGATACCTCCACGAAGCTGCTGAGCTGTGCTGTCTGAAGGCAGCTCCTTATCCAGCCATAGCATCTTGGACAGGGAGAACCGAGTCACATCATTCACACATACCTGAGGAAATTACAGTAAATCTAGAATATCTGAGAGCATAAAAAAAATTCACATGCTTGTTTAAACTAGCTATTAAAAAAGTCTTATATTCTGCTTTATGACAGCCACTGTTTAAATAACTGCTGAAAATTTTTGTGAGATACTAAACATGTAAGCAAACAAATTTTATAGCACAATACCCCTTCGTATTTTTATTAACCAGTTTGCAAATGAAATAGGCTTTAAGGAAATAAGATCATGAGCATATTTTAAGGAAAAAATAAATATCCGAGTGGTGAGTTCAGTGGGAGTTCCATATTTAGCCTCCTGAAAAATCAATGCTTGCTTTTATTCTGCTTATAAAATGCTGTATAACCTGTGAACAGACAGGTGCAACTCACCAGGTATTGACTTTCAGTTTTAAGTTATTATTGACCACACAGAACGTGATCAGAGCATTCTCTGATTTTAGCAGCACTTTGAAGCCTATTTGCTACGATTTTACTACATTCAGGCAGAAAACAGCCTCTCTGCTGGTCCCTTAACACTCTCAAAAATAGTTCAACTTATTCATACGCTTGCTCAGCGCAGTGTCACGGTGATCCCTGCCTCCGAACTCACCTGCTTTCCAGTCATACTTGTGTATAAGCACAGGTCTCACAGGCAAAGATAATTGGCTGTAAAAATAGCAATACAGTGACAAGCAGCAACTCTTGGTGTCCTCCTCTTTGCCTGCTTTTTTCCCTTCCGTGGCAGAAGGACACCAGGCCTGATTTTACTCCACTAATAGTTTTTCCAGCCAAATCCACTGATTTCAGCACAGAGAAGTATAGAAGAGTAAGGGCCACGTTCCCAGTCTGAGTTAGACATGGATTTAAAAGCCCTAGGACTGAGGGCCTCCAAGTCCTGATATTTTGGTGCAGATCTGAACTTTTTAATCTCATTACAAGAGGAGGTTTTTGTCCTTGTGAGGAAGTACTGGAGCTCTACGACACCTCAGATTGTCCAGTCCCTGCACATCGCTGATCACTCAGCCTGTACCACAGAAGTGTGTTAAACATCTCACAAAAGCAATGTACTTATGGCTAAAGATAATCTGAGGGCGCAGTAACTAAAAGAGACAGATTGGTGTAGTCATTTGTAACCAGTCCCATGCTTGCCCAATTCAACTCTGTAATTAAGTGCAGCCAAAGCACATGGAAATTTCTAATATGAGACCTCAGTATTCATTTTCAATGCAAGATCCTGCAACTAGCAAAATAGTAATATTTATAAATAAATATTTGTATTTATTTATATAATAAATATTTATAAATAAAATAATAACATAACTAGGAAACAAACTGAAGTGTTCAGCCCTAGTCCTGTACTTCATGTTCAGGAGAGCAGAACAGAGTCCTGGGCCAGCAACACACAGAAACATTTCACTAGAGGACTACAACAGTCTTAGATCAACTGTTCACTGTGCTGGCTCCTCCAGCAGGAACTCTACCAATTTCACTATAAAATCCTCATCTGACACCACAGTTTCATTCGACAGGCTAAAAATGCAGTTACACAGTGGACCAAAGAACACGTGTAACATGCACATGGCTTTTGTACCCATTGTAACAGACCTGCTGAAGCAGAATATGGCCCTGCACACTGACTTGGTACAGACAGACATTGTGGAAGCTTTCTGCAAGCTTTTTTCCTCTAGGTGCAGTCTGCCTTGGCTGTATGGTCTTTTTTCAGCATCACTGTGTGCTGAAGAATGCTTTCTCCTGTACTGATTTCAGCTTGGACATCCTGCTCCTTCGAATGCAAAGCTGAAGTCTTCTGCCCACCCCCAGCGAGACCGTTAGCTTCTCTACTCTTAGCAGTCTACACCAGCCAAAGACTTTTCCCTCTATTTGTATTTACTTGCTACAGGAATTCCTTATTATTTGTGCTGAAATTATATTGGCAAAATCCCCTCACTCATGTTTATGCCATCCATGGGGAAGAGAGGCAAGTGGTTTGTGTTATTTTTGCCTGCCCATGATTGCTATAGCATGCTTGTAAATGAAGCCCACATAGTTACCAAATTAAACCCTCTGAAAAACAAAAGGAGATCATTCCATATGGTCTAAGTGAGGAGGAAGTGTCAGAAGCTTACAAAGAAGGATTTACTAGTTCTGTGCTCTTCCTCCCCTCCTTCTCTGCTTGTTTTATACTTGCCCTTCCTCGCCTCTTCATTTTCTGTTGAGCTCCAGGAAAAATGCAGACACCTGGTCAGTACAAGAGACAGTCCTATAAACCAAGTCATAGCCACAGTACTTGACACTGCAAAACCTTTGCTATACTGCTAAAAACGTCCAGAACAACTTCCAATTAATTAAAACCTGCACTTTTGTATTTAAGCCTGACTGACAAGAATTACAAGACCTTTACAACTTAAATACTCTCATCCCACTTCCATAGACACCTAAGCCACAGGCCTAAGAAGTCTTGTTAGATTTCAATGAGACACCAAGCAAAACACAAGTATGACAGCCCACCACTGTGACCACAGCATGGATGGATACATCCAAAACCATCTTTAAACAGGGTAGTTTGGGTGTTGGTAACAGTCCAGCCACAGGAAGCCTACTTTGTGCTTCCCAGAAAATCACAGCAGCCAACGCTCACCGCAGAGCTGTGATGCTGCCGGTTGGAACACGTTGGTGAGGTCAAAGCTGATGCAAATTATAAAGCCCAACCATGGTGTAAATGGCTTAAAACCTGACACAGAGGCTCTGTGATGCTCAATACAAAACCATCTCAGCAGGTGTGTAAATTTGGGACTGCATTTTAAAGTTAGTAACATCAGGAGTAGTTTTGGTCTGGTTAGTGGCTTCCTGCTCTCCTTGGGAGGAGAGGAGACAGTCCAGTGACAGCACTAATGTTTGTGTATTTATATATGAATAGGAAGAAAATCTGCAGCAAGCTCAATCTCTCCTTCAAATCATTAGTAACTGGTTGTTCATGCCCATTTCACTATTACATTTGTTATTTTCTGCAAATAGAATCAGAAATGAATGAGGAGATAACCACAAGTAAAGAAATTTACCTTGTGGATCAGTTCAATACATTTTTGTGTATCAAGGCCATTGGCAAATAAAACACAGCAATAACTCTAAGGAGCTGACAGAGACACATAAAACATCCTAATGCTGAAGAGAGTAATTCAGCAGAAATTATGCTTGAACTGCCTGGTAACACTAGGAGCACTGATCCACTTGTAGGCTGAGCCTAAGCTGCTGAATTCAAGATGGATCTGTGTATTTTTGGGAGTCCTAGCTGAGCAAGCTGGTGAGAATAATGTGTTATATTCTTGCGTTCACACTTTGTGATAGTATAAAAACACACAATGCCACAATAAATGTGATGCAAATCACCTGTCTGGTAGACAGCTCTGGTGGTGAGAGCGTTAGTGGGGAGTTCAGAGTAATAATAGGGGAGTTCTCAGCCATGATCCTGCAGCTTCAGCCCAGCAGAGTATGTAACTCAGACAAAAGGGGCATAGGATATTCTTAAGAGGCTCACTGATCATTAATACACCTCCTAATCATCCATATCACAAACAGCCCATCCTAGAACACCCCCAGCAGAATGTTTATTTCAAGTTCTTACTCCACATTGTCCCAGACCCAGGAATGCAGGCGGTTTATTGGACTTCTCCACACCTTCTCTGCACACTCACTGCTCCCCTCTTCATTCTCCACACAGTTCTGCCCACAGTGAACCAAAAACGTTTTCCCTGGTGACCTGGAATGAGCTGTTTGCACCCGTGCTACCCACCAACTCCAACCCTTCTCCCAGAGCCCTCACGTTTGATGAGCACTAGAGACTGAGATTGAGCATCTGCACCGATACCCAAATTTAAGACAACTTCCCCCCACAACCAGAGCTTGGTTCTTCCTTCACGTTACTTATTTCAAAAGCACCTTAGGAGCAGCTTTTATGAAAGAAGTTTTGCAACATTTGAGACTTATTTTTCACCCATAGTTCAGCAATTAAAGCACAGCTTCTTGCTCTACTAACAACACTTTTTTTGGGTAACAAATGCTTATTTTTGTACTTTAGCCTTTGCTGTTGCAGAAATCAAACTGATTTGTGCACTCCTCTCGTCATTCATCAACATCAGCATGCTCAGGTCTAACTCTATGTTGATAATTTACAATTAGAACCAGAACCTGCTGGAAACCAGCAACTGTTCACAAATGCGCTCCTCAAGAAGGTGGAATTTACCCTGCCTTTATTTCCCAGTGACTGCTGACAGCACTGGAGTGCAAATACAAATCTCCTAGACTGATATTATTCACTAATTAATATCCTGCTAGTGATGTCAGGCTTTAGCCCTAAATTACCCAGTGCCACTTCACACCCTCCCGAGGCTCCTCTGCACGTAACCCAAGCAGAAAGAGCTGACAATGCTCTGATGCTTTACAACCACTGACCTCAGCAAAGTCACTCTTGTCTGTCATCTCCCATTTGTAGCAAGCTCTAGCAGACCAGGAGCAGGTTTTCCATCCAGTGAGATGATCTGCATTCCCAGGGGAACGGGCTGATCTGCATATCTTGCACTGCACCCAGGCACACTGTGGTGCCCATCCATTACCTGCGCAGCACAACTCAAGATGCAAGGCTGAAGCACGGAGCTGGAACCTGCTTTTGCCTCATTTTTCCTCTGTACCCTACCCAGAATTTGAAAAGCTGTGATGAAGGAGGAAATAAGCTTGCAGTTTGGATGTGTTCTCAGTCCCTAGCACCCAGATCACACTCTCTGGAGGTCTGAGAGCTTTGCAAACCTGTTGGCCGAAGCTAAAGAACAGAACTGCTTTTTCTCCTGTCATTTAGTAGTTGTGTTTTTTTTTTCCTGAACACCCACAAAAGCTATTGATGTTTACTAGGAACAATTAAAAGTTAGTATTCAACAATAATGCAGATAAGGAACTGTCTTTAAGCTCTTCTTTTTAACAGCCTGCTATTTAAATTATTTAACAAGAAGTCCCATAAAAATGAAAAAGCCTTCCAGTGAAAGTACTCTGGCTTTTGGAGTCCTGGAAGACAGTACAGTATAAACAGAACTATTTGTGATTCTCCTAGCAACACATCCTCAGCAGCATCTCTATTCTGCGAGTACCAGCTGTAACACCGCCAGTTGCACAGATTTACATGGTGAAATAATGCTAATAAACCTTTACTCAGACTTTAAGGGTAGCAATAGCTGCGTAGCACAGTAAGAAAAATAAGCATAGTTCTTTTAACAGTAATGTGTTTTTTTCCAGTACACTAAATCCTAGCAAACGTTGTAACAACACTGTGAACTGCCAGGGGATATCTTTTGACATCGCATTTCTTGCAGTATGAAGTTAATAGTTAGACCATGAGAGTCTGTATCCTTTTTAATGCAGGTGCAAATCTCCTGTTAGTGTTACTACTAGTTGCACAAACATGCTATAGGGAAAGTAACCCTTACTGTGCAGAATTTCATCACGTTGAATGGATTCCTTTTAATTTTATGAATGTAGCAATCTAGGAAGTAACAGAACCTAAGCATTATTAAAGATTTGTGTTCAGAAAGCATAGCAGACTTGTCAAAATTATACAAAATAGCGTGCAGCAGCTTGTGCATTCAGGGAAATTGTTTTGTTTTGCCAGGAAAATTTGAAACCGTTTATACCGTTTTATCTAAAACTCAACAGGCTTATTAAATCATACGTTTTATTTGCTGCCACTTAGTTCTAAAGCTAAAGCTCACAAGAGCATTTGAAGGCATTTATTGTCTGTCTGCCATTAGCTAGGATATGATTTTTGTGCATCATTCTTACACAGCCTGACAATGGATGGGAGGAAAAAAAAAATCAAATGCCATATGATGGTGTTTATGCCAAAGGAAGACTTTGAAGCCAATTACAAATCTGTCATCACCAGAACTAGGTGATGGGTAGATCCATTTTTTGAAATGGTACTGAGAACCATCACAACTCCACCAGATGTTTGTAGTTCACAGGGCAATGTGTTATTCCTAAATCACGCGTCCCAAAGCTGGGTTATTGCAGGAGAATGTAACTAAAAAATAAAGGATCAGTCTGAGCTAGGAGACTTTAAGTCTGTGGAACCTCTTCATTATTTTCCAGTGAAAATATCAGCTCCCTTTGCAAACTCTGATTTTGCTAGGGAGCAAACAGGAGCTTTCTTTCCTGACACACAGCAATATCATAGGTGAGAAAGCTCCAAGCGCCTCCAGACCACAGGCTGAAAAGCACCAATTTAGAGAAATGGTGGTAATGCTCTGTAATTCACCAGAGTGATGCAAACTCCTCAAAACGGGAAGATTATAGGGCTAGGGCAGTTCACCCTCTGCTTGATAAAATGCAGAATACATAAATGCAGCAGCAAGAATGAACTCGGTATTGAGCCATAAATAAGAAGTTCAAGAGAGAGAACAGCCAAGTTCAATGCCTAAGGGTTTCAAAACAAATTTAAAACCCCACTAGTCTGACATTTACCAGCACTGCTAACTATTATTCTACATGAACAATTCTGATAAAAGGAAGACAGACTGGTCTGCCACATCAGTTCTGTATGTCAGTAGGTACACTGGGAGGGGAAGAGGGATCCCTACTAATAGTCATCAGTACTTTTTACACCACAAACACTGGGCACACTGCACCCTTGAGTTTATCCAGAAGTCCTATTAGACTCTGTTAGAACTGTAAAATATTTGTAACACACAGGAAGAGTTTCTGGAAACAACTAATAATTAGTATTTGGCTAAGATAATTCATATTTTCCAACATTTTTATCAGTGTCATTTTGTTTACAGGACACTGCTTACTAATACTTAGGATACCACTTTATGATTAAGTTTGTATCATGACACAGTCAGTTAATCTAAAAATTGGATTCCTTTTAAAAGGCTAGAAATATTCCTAAAGTAATGAAGTCAAAATGTCTGACAGTTGAAAAAATAACATGGTATTTGTCTATTTAACTCAAAATTAAGAAAAACATTCAGGTTACATGTAAAATATCCTCATGTTGCTATCACTGGTTTGCACAATGGTATATTTAGAATTAACATACAACAGGCTCCTATACTGCATTTGTTTATACAAAGTAAACCCAAGTTTCTTTCAAATGTCTGTTTCTAATGATAGAAGTGTATTATATTCTACATCTACACTTACAAGATGACTTTTAGACATCAAATAGTTTTTCAAAACCAAATATGCATTCTTAAATTTTATGATAATATTTAGACATATAAAAATGGCATACGAGGCAGCAGGGATTTCTCATGACAAAGTATAGCCTCAATATATTCAGAAGCCTAAATATGTTGCACATCACTAATGAGCCTTCCTTTACACGTTAAATCCCCATCATTTGCAATCCCTTGCATTATTTTCCCTTTAAGCTATTCCATAGGTGCACAAAAAACCTGCATGCTGTTGTTAACAGGTCCACAAAAGTTTACAGCTGCATCTCTAAAGCCTTCATTTGCTCTGAAAATACAGAGACTGAAATCTGTGCCTTTCATCTGCATCTGGAACTTGGCAAGTTTAACTCCACTGTGCTTGTTAACACCCTTAGTCTCCGAGTATACTGCTGTATCATAAAACAGTCAGAAAAAAACCTTAAATTTTAAGGTAAGCTCCAAATCTCCTTTTCCTCCCTTAACAAATCAGTCTGGAAATGCAACAATATAATTCACAGTGACTTTGCAGAGTTTTGGATTAGGAGTGAAGGTCCTGCAAGGATTTACTTGTGTGCCTAAGCTTTACCTGCTGACACAGACTTGAACGGGGCTGTTGGGACCCCACTGCTCCTCATAA
The DNA here is from genome assembly GCA_013398125.1 of Aegotheles bennettii. Classification (NCBI taxonomy): domain Eukaryota; kingdom Metazoa; phylum Chordata; class Aves; order Caprimulgiformes; family Aegothelidae; genus Aegotheles; species Aegotheles bennettii. The sequence continues at coordinate 829,835 of VZRW01001813.1, read as the reverse complement.
CAGAGGCATGAACCACATCAAACAGATCTCCTTCCTAGAAGTGCCCATGGCATTACTGAACGGAGAGAGGGAAATCTGGACAGCATCAGTACATGGAGAACTGAAAGGGAAGGGATCATTTAATTGGATAAACCCGTAATAATAAAGAAGGTGGCTTCCATAACTTGCCCTGAAGATCTTGCACTAACTTAAGGCTTCTCTGTGCATTACTGTTTTATTCTTTCTAGTATTTAAGAGTTTCTTTCCATATTCAAACATAAGAGAATACTGCTTAAGGGTAATCAGCCACAAATATAAACAAATCAAGGGTAAAAACTGAAAAATAAGCTCTGATTACTTAACATTTAGCTTAGCAAATCATCTCATACAATCAGCGTTTGTTCAGAGTAACTACAGACAAAAAGTTTAAATCTATTACCTGTACATAATTGGCATCTGCAACTAAAATTCAAATTAAAAACCTTTATTAACCCCCTGACAGAGTAAGCCATAAACTCTGCAGTACTCATGGAAAGCAAGGACTCCATCTCAGTAGCATCCAAAAATCCTGCAGCTTCTATCACCCTTCACAGCCGCACATTTATGTGTGCCAGCCTTGCCTCGTGTTCCAGAAAACACTGCTGAGCAGAGTAATGGGCAGCAGGATTACAGATAAGTAGTGCAAGGAAAGGAGAGGCATTAGGATGAGATTCCCTTTCCCAGTCCCCCAGTCCGGGTCCAGGCTATGCCCGTAGTGTGCTCCCATTCCGCAGGAAATCCCTATGAATTTGGCACTAACTTCAGTGGAAAGCGAGCAGACCTAGAGCACAGTCTGACCTCAAGTACAGGTTGAATGGTCAAGCAAAGCATCCCAGGAGACAACGTTGTAAATGCTGGTGCCCTGGTAAGCAAAACCTCATCCAAACCAAAAATGAAACAAAAAAGTATTACATAAACCCTTCCACGTTAAATATTTAACTCGTAATCAACTGTTAGCTCAACCATTCTCTTATCAAATGTGCACATACAGTTGTCCTTGGAGACACAGATCCAAGGAAGGCTTAAAAAAAACCAACCCTACTTCTTTTGCTTGTTGTCATTCTTAATCACAGATATCTATAAAATTATTAGTCCAAGCTACCAGTGGGAATAGAAAACTCTAGATTAGCTAAATTAATCAGGCCTGTGCAATTGGGAAAGGGAGACAAGCAATTTTTGAGGAATCAATTTATTGGCTATTAAAGGCACGCTTAAAATTAACTGCATCACAGATATGGTAGCCCATTTATCTATTTCTGTCATGTAAAATACCAGGCTCCTGGTTTCATTTGGGTTGCAGACGCCATTAATTCCATCTCCTAAAGTCATTCCTAACAGACCCAGCAAACTGGCAGCCCCAGAGGTTATGGCATTAAAGTGGGATCTCAAATAATCTGAGGACTGAGACATGTCAGAGGTACACTAATAAAATATCAGAGTCAAGTTTTATGTTAGTGGGTCCTACTGCCGAGTAACCACGTGCCAGGAAACTCACCGACAACTCCTAAGAGTTGTCTGTAATAAGTGACTTTCACAGCCAACAAACAGGTTTTTTAAGCCTCTTTTATGGGTAAAAATGTGTGTCCTCTTTTCAGAAGGAATTACTGAGTATTTCACATCTTTGCAAATGCAACATTTCCCATTCGCTACAGTTTGTTAGCGGTGCATGAACTCACATTAGCAAATTTGAGAACTAATGGATATAGTGGCTGTTGTGTTACTGTTTGTAGTTTTTTGGTAAACTCATTAACTTACCAGACCATTATGGACCATTTGCTTCCAGTAGTTCCACATTAATGAAAGGGCAGAGTTTTTTGGGTTTTACAGTCGTTTTTACAACATATTTTAGCTGTGTCTAAAGCTAATGACTGTCCAGTTGCAGGCTAATGGATCAGGTTTGTATCTTATAAAGCATATCATTATTCACTGGAGCATTCCCAAATTCCACCTGTGGACAGATGATGGATGGATGTATTTCCTACCATCACCATCTTTGCTAGCTGTGAACCAGTGGGGCTCTATAGGCAAAGTGTCTCAAATAAAGGCACAGCTTCACTCAGCAAACATTGCTGTAATTAAAAGATAGCCCAAACCAGCCAGTCCAAGATACTAATATTGCTCACAAAGCACGACTGGCTCCTTACTGAGGGTTTCAACTGGAACAAGAAATTCCTATGTAGTTATTTCCCCCTCCCCCCAAACTTTTGGCTGTATTTGTATCTCATATATTAAAGGCACAGGGATAACTGCTCTTACTCCCTGCCCTTAGCAGATCACTTTACCACCTTACTCCGCTTTAATTCCATCTTCAGGCTTCCCTCTAGCATTTTTATTTTAGTCTTTTCCCCCCAAAGAAGGGCTTGGTCACCTTGGTATCAGATACAAGGCCTGTGTATACATACCTAGTATGAAAACTAGCATCTAGCAATCTTGGATTCCATTATTTGAATGTTTTTGTCCCAAATCTTCCCTCTTTTTCCTTTCTTCTGCAGATTTCTACTACATCACGCAGCTTCAGATAGAAACTTCCCCTTCTGAAATAAAATGACTGCTGCTCGCTCACCACTACCTGAGCCTGACAAGTTAGACAGAAAAAAGCAAACTAGACAGATTCTAGAGTATTTCAGTTACTTGTTCACAAATTACTGGAACCAAGGAAGTCTGAAAAAAAATAATTAAGGAATGACACATTAACAGGAGATTTTTTGAAAGCAATTTGATAACCCAGAAACCCAACCTCACAGCACAAAGGTTGTCTGCCATGCACATTTGTGTGTTGGAATAGCTTCGGGGAAGTGTTACTACTACTTTTAAAAACCCATAAACACTCAATTTACCATTGAAAATAATTTCTCCATTACCTTTTCTTAAATTAAAACTAAATATAGGCTGGTCATAAGGATTCATTCACTCGTGCCAGAGCTGACTTTATAAAACATGCTATTGTGGCACTGAACTCTTCAAGAGTTTCACTTCTTTTATTTCACAGAATGTTAGGAGTTAGAAGGGGCCTTGAAAGATCATTTAACAGATAAAAGAATTTTAATTAAAATTGTATTTCAAACACTACACCCGAAAGTCCCTTCCCTCATTTCACATTGTACTCCGAGTCCCTCTGAGGGCGCATCCGTGTTTAAATAGGAGATACGTGCAGAATACTTGGATTAAGTGGGAATTTGGTAATTCAGTAAATCTCAGCATTAGGGAGAAATTTCTGCAATAGGAGAATAAAACCCAACAATTTCAAATGAGGTGTAAAAATGAGGTCTTAACTACCCACTTACTACAGGTCCCACATGATCCGTACAGCAATAGAGCTGTTGGGGTTTTTCGCTATATGCTGTGTTAAGCAGTTGGCATCTTTTCATCCTTGAGGAGGTGCTTATATTCAATAGCAGATTAAGGCATTTCTCTGAATCATCACAGGTTTTTTGTGGTTCTTTCTTTTTTTTTTTTAGTGCTTTAGGATCCTTTGGGATAAGCAGCTCTATTATAAAGGCATATTACTGCTTCTAGTAAAGGATGGGTTGTTTTGCATTTGAAGCAGAACCTTAATTGATGCACTGCTGACTTCTTCCACAAACTTCAATAGTTCATAAATTTTATGCGTACAGCAGTACCAAGCAGTTGCTAATAACAATTAATCCATATCCAGCTTTTAGCTGGAGCTAATTTTTAAAAAAAAATCCAAATAATGACACCTCTAATGACCAATTAATTTGTTGCAAGGACGTAGAGCACATCACGCAGAAGGAATGTGTTTCGTAAGCAAGCGTATGTACAAAGTAATGCCAGTTGGACACTTCCAGCTACTAAACATTGGCATTAAGAGAGCATTAACACTTGTTTTTCATTTTCCCTTTACTTTTTATTAACTATGAAGTAAGTTCGGGTGACTTGTGTCCTGAGAGCCCATACTCCCTGGCCGTGAAGTCTGAGTGCCGAGCTAGCACCCCCGTGTGACAGCCATGGTGCCCATCCTCAGAAACGGGGTCTGGAGAAACCTTCTGGTGCCATGAAAACCAGGCTGAGCCCCACTCCTCTCCAAGGAGCAGCCATCAACACGTGGAGGAGAAAAGCAGGATGTCCTAGCCAAGCACCAAAGTGTAACATGAGGGGCTGTGACTTAGAGAACCAAGCAAAGAGGCTCAGTCAAAGCAGGGGCAGTTAGTTCAAATATTGCAAACCTGGGGTGGGGTGGGGGAGCAGCATTTCTGTTGTAAGATGAGGCTTTCTGAACTGTTTTTCCATGCAGGCATCATGGTGAGTAAGGAGCCCAGCAAATGCTTACTCACCACCTCGGAAAGCGAAGTTGAACCAGCGGCTTCGCTCGCCTTGGAGATGAAATACGCGCTGGATCCCAACCGGCAGATCAAGAAACGAAACAAAGCCCTCCAGGTGAGGTTCAAAGATATCTGCGAGGCCCAGAACGAGCAGAGGGACAAACAGCTGTCCACCACGCAGGATCCTGACAAGAGAGAAGCCAAGGCCCTCTCCTACAAAACGGCGTATCGCAAGTACATGACGGTGCCCGCCCGGAGGTCCATCCCCAACGTCACCAAGAGCACAGGAGTCCAGACTTCACCCGATCTGAAAAAGTGTTACCAGACTTTTCCTCTGGACAGGAAAAAAGGGAATATTCTGAAAAGCGCCTCCACTGTCGACACCTTTAAGAGTCAAAACAACGGGTTTCTAATAGACGTCAAGGAGAAGGACGGCAGAGGCTCGGGGGAGGCCGTTCAGTGGGGCAAGAAGGCCGGGAGCCTGCAGACAGCAGAGTTCATTTCCCACCTCAACGAGCGCACCAGCACGGGGTCCCGGGACAACGGGGCCGAGGCTTGGCCAAGCAGCGATTTGCACAGCCCCCCCCAAGAACTGCCCCTGCCCAACACCCCCGACCCTGCCTCCGAGGAGCCCAGCGCCGCCCGGCTGCCCAGGCAGCTGGCGAGCGAGGAGGCCACCCAACCCCTCCACGGGAGGGTCTTCAAGACTGAAGTGGCCACCGTTTATTTACCATCGGCCGGTCCCAACGCCTCGCAGCCCAACCTGGCGGCCGAGGCTGAGTGGTCACCGTGCCCGACGGCCGAGGAGGACAACAAGAGGACGGTGCAGCTCAACGGTGTCCAGCCCCAGGTGGGAGATGCTCGAGCCTGCTCATCACGGGTGCAGTGCCAGCCCCCCGAATGTACCAGGCAGCCCCTCCAGCTGAACGTCTCGCCCATGGAGGAGAGCCAGCCCTGCCAGGCGGCCGTCGCCGTGAGCGAGGAGTGCCAACAAATTGTGCCTCACACGGAAGTTGTGGACTTGAAAGCCCAGCTTCAGATGATGGAAAACTTGATCAGCTCTAGTCAGGAAACCATAAAGGTGTTGTTGGGTGTTATACAGGAGCTAGAAAAAGGAGAAGCTCACAGAGAAGGGTGAGTAGAAGCTTTTACAATGAGTTTAAGCTGTTTGAAATGCCTTTTCTAACGGGTCCTGCCCTGAATGTGCACCCACCGCTGCACGTTCCTCCACAGCACACCAAGACCCTACACGTGGTGTTGCTCACACGGGCTGCGTTTTGCTGCTGGAGAGGGGAGTTTGAGGGAAACCTACCAGTAGCATTGGGAGATTCAGTATCTGCTTGTCCTAGCACGTATTTAGATAGACTTATAGTATCTTTCCTCGTACCTCTTCTACCGAGCACCAAGCTGCTCTCCAAACAGGATTAGCAAGGATGCTTTCACATCAGCAGCTTGTATTAACCATAATACCTCACACGGCATGAAAAGCAGTAGAAAAACCTTAATTCTGTAAGAGACTTACCTTTTTAAGATTAAGGGATATTATTACAACTCTTAATATAATTCCATTAATGGCATATGAATCTTGCCTGTTTTACTTTCACCTTCTGAATTTTTAATGGTATTTCTTGCAGAAGGAAATTAAATTAAAATTTAAGTATCAAAGGGTTTTTTACAGCATTGACACTGCTTTACACAAACCCAAGCAGAAAAAAGAATTTCTGTTAACTCACATTACTTACATCAACATGTAAGGCATTACAAATAATAGTTAGTATAATACAATGCAAGCTTTAGTCTTTACTTAGACACTTCAACTCATCTCTCACATGATCTTAACAAGCATTTTTCAAACTTAGTTGCCTTAGTTTGCTAATGAATGCATCTCAACATGTATGTGCACTGTGTGTTTTTAAATACTTCCGTAATTAAATCATGACTTGTCAGAAGAGATCTAGATTTTAATATAAGAAACCAGTAGCTCTTGCTACTTGAAGCAGCACTTGTTTCAATTTGAGTGAAAAAGGTGCAGCCTAAGATTCGTAATTCAACTCTTTTTCTAGGCATGTAGAAAATATCTTGCTAATCCTAAAAATTCATGATGTTTTTCATTAAAAAATCATCTTAGCTGTTGGACAATGTTGTCAACACAGCCTTAGCATTTTCAGTTTATTTTACAGCTGGTTATAGTATTTTTAGAATCCCTTGTCAAATCCTGGGTCTTCAGACTGAGAAGCTTCTTGATCTAGCTGAAAGCAGCACAGACTTACTGTTTTTTGGGCTTGTTTTAATTATTGCTCAGAAAAGTATTCCTCTAAGTTACAGAAACTGCAGGAGAAATGGAAAGAAAGGGAATGCTGCTTGTCAAATGACAAAATAGTGAAAAATATTTCTTCATCATAAGTCATCACCTGATCATCGAGAACCCTGTGTGTATGAAGACACACATCTACCCACAGTCAGCTGCTATAAATACCAGTGCTCCCTCCATACACTTATATTTATTTTTTTAATCTCTTTTCCCAGAGATGATAGAGCAACAGGTGCAGCCAATACTTATTTTTATTGCCCTCACATAAGCAGACCCATTGAACACAGCCAGCACCAGAGCTTTCCTGCCCTCAGAACAGAAGAGGTCTTGCCCCAACTATGGGGATGGTTGCTCACACCTTCAAATAATCCTTCTGAAGTTGTCAACCTGACAAAGCTGTAGCTTATATTAGCCCTAAAATAGCATAACTACCCGTAAACCCCAGTTCTTCAGAATATCTCTACTGCCTCTTATACACACAGAGTTGTGTATGAGAGTCTGCAAGACCACATTGTATTTGACCCCAAAGAGCCTATTTATTAGCACTCCTTTACGTTCCCCCCGTAGGATACCCTAAAGATAATCCTAAAGATAATCACACATTTTGGAATCTCTTCAAACATGTGGTATGGGGAAGAGACAATTCAAATGTTTTAATAATTCTCTGACATTAACTGTAACAAGCAGCAGTTACACCAGTGGCCAGGTTTAATTAGGAAAAGTGGAAGTAAAGAATACCTGCATGTTTTCTCCTGGTTTAGGAATTCTTGTATTCCAGAGCCATCTCATTTTCTAGAAGTTGGGGGATTTTAAAGGCGACTGCACAAGGGATTCCAGCATTATGCTTGGGACATTTCTGTTCTCCACTGATCACACTCCAGAGCTGAAAGAACACCCTGTTCTCGTGCAAAGCACCACCACATTATTAACATGAAGCCTGTCTTTATCCCTGTTTCCCTCAAATTAGACAACTATTTCAATAATAGGTTGTCCCATCCTTTTATTAGAATAATTCTTTTCCCATTATTGCATTCATTTCTACAACACTTTTGCCAGGGAGACCCACCACCCTGTACACTATTACATATCTTCTCAATTTTGGCATGTTCATCTTTTTTCCTCCTATAACCAGGTGTTAGGTCACCTTATAACAAGAAATTAAAAGCAGTACTCCTGTTCCCTCTCTGCTTACTGTAGTATATACAAGTCTTCCCTCTGCTGAACCAGAAAACAATGTTCTGTGTTTATGGCACTCTCCTTGTTTTCTTATGTATATTAAATTCCTTACAATAACATACATCAAGAAACAAATACAAACAACACACTGCTGGTAAAAACACCCCAACCAACAAACCCACAGCTTAAATCTCTTAATCAGGTTCTTCTCCCTTCAAGAAAATCCATGTTCCTTAAGTGCTGCTGTAGTGCCATGGGACTGGTGCTCAGTGGATTCATTTTCACTAATATGCAGTAGGTCTTGAACTGCTATTACTGCAATTCATCACTAAATGAGTCCGTGCCAGAAAAATTGTATCAGCATCTCTGAAGACAGCAGTTATCATCCTTTGGGTGAATAGCATCTATGTGTACTTCTTCAAACGTCAGTACTACGTTATTTGCAATTAGCAACAACAGAGAGCATCAACTCTGCTGAGGAGAAAGGGAAAACCCACCAGAGGAGGAAGAGAAATGCAGAGCAGCTCTAAGATGTGATGGAGCCGAGGGCTCACATTGCTCTGCAAGATCCAAGACTTTGAGGGGGGAGGTGACCTCTATCTTCCCCTGACTGAGGATCAGACCCCATTTATTGGTCACAGAAGGCAAAATTCAGGCCATCAGGACACACAGCTCCTACCATCAGGACACACAGCTCCTACCATCAGGACACACAGCTCCTACCATCAGGCACTGCATAATTCCAGTGCATTAAATCTATCTAAATAACAAATAGCAGATTTGGGGATGGGGGTAGAAATCTTTATCACTAGCCTGTGAGCCCCCCCCAAGATCAAAGGAAACTCTTAAAGCTGTGTGTTTGGTATGTGCATCATTATTTACTAAATAATTGGCAAAATGGTTATTGTGTCTTACTATATGAAAGCTTCTAAACCAAAACAAATTACATCACAGCAAAGGGCATTCAACATTTGTGTTAAGTCATGCATGAACAGAAGTAGCAGAGCTGCAGCTTCAGTTCAGACTTCCAGCTCAGAGTTGGAAAAACACTGGATTTTACATAATGTGAGGTGGAGCTCTACAACACAAAACAAGTTTTATGCTCCAAATGATGATTGTGTTATCTTCTAGTAAACTGTTAGCAATCTACACCAACTGCAGACATCATTTGTCTGCATTCAGATACAGTGCATTCAGTTTAGCAACCCAAATTCTGCTCTATTTACTGGGACTTCACTAAGGACAGGAGGATTGAAAGCAAAATGCAAGTCACCAATTCCAAAGCCTGGCTAACTCCAGTACTGCCTGAGATATATGTAACAGAAGATGAACAAATAATCAGAAATATTTTGCAGCTGGAGGATGATCTGGCCTTTAAATCCTTACTGTGCAAAGTAACAGCAATTTAGGCCCTTCTTACTATAACAATTTTAGTAAAGTATTCAATTTGCCATACAAAAATAAGTCACGGTATTTTGACTCTGACAGGCCAAATGCTACCCCTCAGACAAGAGTTAAATGAGCCTGTTTCAGAGATAATTTATATTAGTTTCTTAGTTGACAGTGGTTCAGGAATTTAAAGAGCTCTCGACAGGCGTTCATGAGACGAGCAGTCCCAGGCTCCTTCGAAGAGGCTTTGAAAGAACACGTTCCCATGGATGGGATTTAAAAGTCATCTCATGTTTTCCAATGAATAAGGGATGTTTGTGTCTCTTATCATTTCTAAGCAGAAAATAAACCAATACTGGGTGTGCCTGGATGGCCAGAGGAGACCATCACCCTGTGCAGAGAAAGCATCCTCACCCAAACACTTCTGTCTTAAAAATGCTGCAGGCAATCATCCTCAAGGTCACCAGAGCTGAGTGTAAACTTATCATCTTGACTCAGGAACAATGAAAAGGGAAAGTCAGATAGCCAAAGTAATTGTTGCCCAAATTGTTTGCTTTTCCCCTTTTCAGAAGCTACTTCCAGCCCAGTCCAGCTCCTCAGCTCAGATGAAACAGGCAGAGCAAATAAAGGTAATAACAACCTCTGCAGTCTAACTCAATCCAGCTACACACACCAGCCAATACTCTTAAACTGGGGAGTTCCTTATTTCATGTGAAGAGAAAAGAAAGCTTAAGGAGCTTACAAGAACACAGCCTCTGAAAGCACTGCCTTTGGGAGTAATGGGCTAGCAGCAGAAAGGCTACAGCATCGTTTCAGTTGGGATTTCCCCCTCCCTTTGGGTTTGTTTTGCTTTTTCAATTACAGACACAGAGCAGGAAAAGTTTAGGAAAATTGTTTCTGAGAGAAAACCTGGAAATGGAGGGAAGCAATAGATAGATAAGCTTAACAGCAGAAGACAGCTGCACTATAAATAAATATATGAAAACCAGAAAGACAACAAATTCCATCTGTGATGCACAAACTGTATCATACACCGAGTGCCACTGGTTTTAATAGACCGTAAGAGCAGTCCTTTGGGACAGGGCTACCTTTTTTTATGGAAAAAAAAAGCATAAGCAGCCTATGTTCTTGGTAAATATATCCATAGGAATTACTGCAGACCGTAAGAGAAGCTTTTCCAACTGTCACCGAGCTGTCCAAATTACATACCTGCAAGGAGAGTTTTTCTGCTAAATCAGCCTGTTAAAGAGGATGTTATTTAGGTACTGAATTACCAGTTTTCACTCTACACAATTAACGTAATCCTTTAATAACTGCAGTTTGACTGTCGGTAGTGTTAGAATCAGAGACAGAGCATTCAGCCAGGTACCTATTCAGTCACGTAAAAATGAGACAAAAGGAGTTTTATAGTGTCAGATTTCTCACTGCTGTTTGTTTACCAAGAGATTAATCCCCAGATTCCTAATTGCCACCCACTCCTGAGCCCCTGTGCTTACACAGAGACCGCTTCTCTCTTATCCCCACTAGGAAAAAAGGGGGTTTGACTGGACAGTTTCAGTAATAACACTTGTCTAAAGGTGGGCAGGCATTTTGTTTTTAAACTGTCGAGGCTCCCAGCTACCCCAGGATCCAGAGCTAAGACACAAACATGCAGTTCAGCCTTAAGAAAGCTCCTGTTCAGCACCTTCAGGGAACTGAGGCTAAGCAAGCATCGGAGACAACACATTGTTTTTCTCTTGGTTCCAATATCCCGAGAAGACTCGATAGATGCTGAGTGTGGGCTGGTAATCCATCAGCACAAGAGATGGATTGCCGAGTTGAGCAGAGGTATTTCTACATTAACAAGGCAATTTACACTCTGGAATAGCTCAACCCAGCACGACTTAGGTCAGTTCTTTGGTAAATGCAAAGAGATTTGTTCACTTTATTGTCATCCGTACAAGCTCAGAAAAAATTCCCAGGGATGAGACTTGAGCATCTGTGCTCAGGCAAATACCAAACTGCTGCTCTACAGATCCACACTGCAATGGAACCTCAAACTTCCATGAGTTAAGGAAATGAGAAAATAGAAAGTACCGAGACCTGCAAAGAGTTATGCAAGCTACAACAAAGCACTTCCTTCCAAGGCCTTTCCTGCTGCTTTTCTCCCCACACACTTCCCCACCCTCCTTGCAAGTACCAGGCCATCAGTGGCCAGCAGTCGTACTCCATATTCTCAATTTTATGCTGTAGAATATTTTGAATTTTAAACAAGCTCTTTAGTTTATATATAGTATGGCTGATGTAGTTATTATTGTGAACTGGTATAGGCTCTTATATGGAATGCACAGAGTTTTGAGCTTGCACTGACATCTCAATCCCTTTGAAATTATGAAAAAATAGCACAGATTTTTATTTCTCCTGCCTTTACAGAAACAATGCCTGTTAGCAGCCTTCTTCATTGAAAAATCTGAGTCAAGTGAAATCCATGGTGTTGTGTTTTAGTACAGTTATTCACCTGCAAACACCCTCTTAGTTCACACCTATGAAGCACTCTCTGGTCTGATCAGTTCAGAGGTTTCCATTCACATTAGAACTGTGCAGTTATGAACCTCTGTGCTGTGCTGGCAAAGGGCTGATGGCTACAGCACAGGGAGCTGAATAATCACTTGAGAAATACTTCAGCTCGGGGTAGGAGCAACAGGGAGGTGTGAGGGCACGAGCTGCAGGCAGGGGTTTGTGCCTGCTGACTGCACCGCCGGGCACATCGCCCCAGCCAGTCCCAAAAGTCACACACAGCAGGAAGTAATTTTAAAATTAGGTGGATTTAGGGGTGGATGAGCAATGGTAACTCATAAGTCTCAGGGTGTCTGAGTAACCACACTCTGAGGTCAAGAGCAAGTCACAGCAGCGAGGTTCAGAGTGCAAGGGGTAAAGAGACACCTCATCCCACCCAGATACTGCCATGCACTCCCCATAACCCACTGGAAGTGCCTGGCCCAAGAACTATACACCAGCAATACAGCTTTTACTCAGCTAGAGCAAACCAATTCCTTGAATTATGATTAATACAGAGAGATGAGACAGAGGCACAAACACTTGAGGTGCTAGATCTTGTACATGCCTAATTCTGATAAAAAGTTGTGATTTCACTTGAAATACATTTTATTCTCTCCATTCTCAGTGGGTTTTTTAAAAATCACTAGACAGCCCTATTAAAACACGTAATTTTTGTAAAAACACTTCACTCCCTGACTAACCTGAGTATAATATAAAATGTATTTACGGGGTGAAAGCACTTGAATTGCTGTCTTGGGAGTCGTGCCACAGTGCAAACACCTCCAAAAGAAAATTAGTCATCTGCTTCCAAGTGTCAGGCTTCAGTAAAAGACAACAAACTACTGTCTTGGAAACGGTCTGAAAAAATCTCACCATTGAGCTTCTGTACATTTCAAAGTGTTTTCAGAGACCAAATGAATAATATCAGCCCTGTAATAACACGACAGATTGGGAAAAAATAAAGTGGAAAAGAGATTCTGATATTATTTTAGAGCGTCGGAGGATTTCTGCTTTCATCCTCTGCCATCAGTTAAAAAACCTTTCAAAAAATGAGTTAGTGAATTTTTGCAGTGTTTCTTTCTTTTGCCTGGTTTTGTGTGCACACTCCAGCCAGTCACTGATCCACATGGACCGAGCTGTGGTCCCTCCAGCTGTGACACCACGCAGCTGCCCGGCCCCCCGCCTGCCTCCCACACACAACTCATGGGCTGTCATTCCCCTCAGAGAGAGGAAAACTGTTCATTAAGGTTTAGTTAATCCTCACGTAGTAACTTCTTGTAGAAAACCACCCCACTGATGCTGACTATCAGGGATCTAAGCCACGAAGGGAAGGATAACGTTGGGTCCCAGCTCCCAGCGCACCCCAGGAGCAAACTGGCTTCTGCTCGAGCTCTGCACCATAGGATTTCTTCGCATGTGCTCCAGAGCACAGGCACTGAGCTTTGCTGCTAAATATGTTGATGGTTCCCAGGAAAGCTGTGCTGGTAACTTCAGACAAGCATGGGAGAGAACTGCTGTGATGGCAACTCCTGACTGCGAGTCCATGCGACTTTGCTAAGAGTTGGGCAACACCTTCCAGCCAGCTGGATCTGCTGGAGAAGTGAGACAGCCCTGCAGCCCTTCTTGCATCTGCAGAAACCTACAGAGCAACAAAGAGTTGGCTCCTGCTTGAACACATCCAGTCTCATGCAAATGTAACTAAACACAGCCCAAGACAACCTGACCTGATGCAGGGCACGTGGAAGCACTCTCCAGCTGCTCCGAGTAGTCCAAGGGCTCCACACTGCTGGTGGAGCTAATCCCTACCATCACGGGCAACAGATCCTCTCAAACACAAGTAAGGGGCCCATGTGTACAGGGAGACACTCCAAGGATGCTCCCAGGGCTTGTACAGGGGAACCAAGTAAGCAATGCCAACACACACAAGGGACAAAAGAATCTCTAGGTGAAAGCCAAGGAATTAAAAAAAAGGAACACAACAAAAAAAACAACACCAAAATCCACCATACCTCTTAAAAGCATGAAACAATTCAATGCTTGCATCCAGCTGCAGTCAAACAGAAAAAGTCTCAAGACAACTCCTCAAAGCACAACACTGTTCTGGCTTTTCATTGGGCTGTACCTCTGTCATCTCTAAATGAAAGCTGCTAATTGGTAATCATGAGTGCAATAGGAGCACAGCAGCAGTGAGGCTAAAGCAATTTTTCTACTGGTCCACTGGGCAAGTGATTTTTCAGAACACCTTTCTTTGAGCCAAAGGCTGCTCTGAGGTGTTTTATGCCTGTACATACCCACTGGGTTGACAGCAAAATAAAAGTTCCTAAGGGGACCACAGCAGATATTAATCCAACAAAAACATGGGTTTGCTGATATAAATGCATTTATAGGAGGCTTTCCATCGAGCTGGAATGGCAAATCTGTCCTGGCTTAGACTGGATGGCTAAACTGGATTTATTTTAACCTGCAAAACATACAAGTGATTATCCTGCAGTTTACATAGCTAAACCACAACTGACTCAGGTCCTAAGGACAACTAAAACACACGTAAGCCAATGAAGTTACCTTCCAAAAGGCAAGTTATGTTAACAGCAAGTACAGAGCATTTCCTCTTAAAGCACATGAGCAGTATTAGCTCTGTAACACTTTACAGTAGGAAACAGAGCTTTTGAGAAGGTTTCCACCAGACTATTTATGTTTAAGCTATTATTCTGTAAAGACAGATAACATTCGTCTGTTTAATTAGCTGTGCTATAAATAGTCACAGCAGGACTGGGCCATGCATGGGAATACAATGCCCACTTATACAAAGGCTCGAGGAGAACCACGGCCTGCACTTTCCCAGCTATTCAGCAAGGCCAGAACTGCCACTTCAAAACCACTTCAAAGGCCCACTGCCTTCTTGAGATAATTTGTTTCACAGTATTTTAATAAAAACAGCAACCGAAAAGATCTCAAAGCCTGTTTATCCTCCCTGGTGGTGGTAACACATGAGAAGAATGATGAACATCAGCATCATCTGAAGAGCATACCCAGAGCACAAACACTGAAGCACAGCCACTTCTGCAAAGTCAAGTAACTCAATTAATATGGCACATTCCCTACATCCCAGCAGATAAGGGAAGACATCCAGGCGTAACAGATCTAGCCTTCAAAATCACTTTAAGAATTCTTTTTGTCTTTGTTTTTAATAGGTGTCCAGGATACTCGAGTGAGTGCCCCTTCACTAGCTACCTGCTGAACAACAGAACAGTCAGCATGTACAGATCTGAGCTTCCCTCTCCCAGGCTCTCCAATTTATACAAGCTTTTAAAACCGACTCACATACAAAGATTTTGATGTTACAGTTGGTATTTTCAAAAAAAAAAAAGCCTCAAGCAGGTGCATGGATTCTGCGTTTCACAGGGATTTAGAGGGTGTAATTCCCTTGGGCTGCTCTGAAAATTGCAGCTATTATTAGTTACTGCCAGTCCATGCCAGCAAAATGGTTGATCTTCATCATCATATTTTAATACTTGGAAGTGTTAATTGAGGTTAAGCTCAGGTTGCACCAAGAACTCTAAAAGAAGTGCAGTAAAATGAAACCCTCCTGAAAAAAATATGGAATGTAGATAGCAAGCATACATGAAAAACTGAGTATGGAGATGAGAAAGCCTTGCCAAGGTGACACAGCCAGAGCAATACAACTAACCTATAGCCATCCTTCCTCCAGAACATGGACATGCAGCACCACATAATACATATCACTAACCATGCCCATCCATGAGCATCCACATGAAAACAGAAAACAAGGTGTAAGGTATCAAAGAATGAAGCACCTGGAGTAATGACTTCTTGTTAGTGTACATCAAAACACTACTGGTGTACATCAGAACATCAAAACGATGCTAAAGCAGTGTGTAACAGCAGTAATGTGAATACAGGGAAGCTGATCAAACATTCCAGTGTGTGCATCCAGCTCCCTTCTTGTGGATCAGCATGCATCCCATCAAACCAGGAAGGAGCAGTGCTGTGTTTACATGGCTATATTGATAGATTACCAAATAAATAAGTGAAAAACTAAAATCACTCTTACTACATAACATAGCACAGGTTCTAGCCCATTACCCACAAAGCAACCTAATTAAACCTAATTTCCTTCAGCATCCAAAACAAATATTTTTTCCAAATATAAACTAGAACATTTTTCTTACTATGATCACTGAGGAAAAAATGGGGAGTTGTGATTGGAAGGGGAAGGTGCTGGATTTGGTGGGGTCTTATTTGTGGAAGTCAGAAGTAGATGTCAAGAACGACCATGTGTTAGAAGGTCAAGATGCCAAGTGCTGTCCTCTGACTGCACCTCACATTTTAGTACCAGCAGGTTCCAATTATTGCATCTTTTAGGACACCTGAAGTGAGCAGTCCCCACTGCAGCACAAGCATGCAAAGCTTTGGGTCAAAGAGCCCACAGGGGCATCCAAGGGACAACACCACACGAGGAGAGCCAGGATGAGAACAGGAAACAGAGGTGACCACCAGAAGGGCAAATCAACCACCTCTCCTTCAACAGTCACAATTTTTGGTCACACCTCTGTACCAAAAATGTAACTGGAGCTCCAGTTCAGTTTAAGGCTGATGGATTTTCTTCTTCCTGAGAAGGAGGACACAGCCAAGGTGCCCCAGCTTACACACCAAGAGAGGTCAGCACAACCTGGGGTGATTGAGTTTAACCTTCTTGAAAAATGGCTGGAAAAAAAGGGAGAGACTGAAGCAAGCTGTAAAATGTAATCCTTCCTATACTTAAACCAATGAGGCATTCCCAAAGTCAAGATATTGAGATTGGTAAAATGAGCTGCGAGGCTCAGTGCTGAGATTATTTTTACACGAAGCACATTGCCCACAGGAGTTGCAGCCTGGGGGGAACTCCTGGCTCCCAGGCATCTCCCTCAAAAACAAAGTGAAATGCTCCACTTCGGATCTAAACCAGACCAAAATCAGCTGTCGTTTCTCTAAAAAGGAAACAAATTTTCTGTAGGAATTTTTGTTTTGTGAAGAACTTCACTTTTTACAAGATTTGCTCTTGCAAGAAAACACTGACTGGTTTCCCAGTGAAGAAAAAGAAAGTTACTGGTTTCCAGCCTGAGGTCTTCTGCACTGGAATACCCTTACAATTATTTTTCCTCCCATTAAAAATAAAAGTAGCTTATCCAAAATATTCCATCTCACAAGGAAAGCATAATCACCCAGAACTCTGCTCTCCTGAACCCAGTACCCAGGCTGTGCTTGCAAACTGTTCCTAGCAGCTAAGGCTGATAGGAAGCTCTGTTTTTCTGTAAGCCTGCACTGCAAATCAACCTCCCTGCCTCAGATTTACATGGAAACATTATGCCAGTAGGAAAAATCTTTGCTGGCATGAAGTAGATTAACTCCATGCAAGTGTTTATGTAGATAATTATATGAAAACTGGAAAGTGAAAGTCCAAAGCCCTGGGGTATCAACAACAGAATTCTTTCAGAAGAGTTTAATTTATACAGAAATAATTGAATTTATACTGTACTAACACACAAGCCAGTCCTGGCTAAAGAGTATTGAGCTGCCTTATGGAAACCAAACCTTGTCACACCACGTAGTGTTCCTGGGGCTTACAAAGGCAGTGAGCTAATAGGATGGTTCAGAGGAGGCAACGTTGCTAAATCCATGGTTTGAAAGGAAAACCATCCCTGAAAAGCTGAAGGTATTCAATACAGAAAATGATGCTTAAAAAAAAGTTCATCATGAATTATATCTGACTAGATAAAAAAATCTATCACCGTGAACAGTGCAGCTGGTGATGCCAGTGATGCCTGAGCTGTGCTCAGTGTGTACACTGAGAATCACTATTTCAAACTGATGATCCAAATATCATATAATTTTTAAATGCTTATATCAAAGGACCATTTTCATCAACTTAATGAGTATGCCTTATACCATCATCTAGGAAATCTGTTTTTAAAGTATTTGAAAGTCTAGAATTATTGGGCATTTAGAGATCATGATATGCCTGCGAAACTAATTTAAATAAAATACCAAAACCTCAGTTTATTACCCTAAAGTGCTTATGATACCTTATTAAAAATATCAAACACTGCCCGTTATGGAAGCAGGACTCCAGTTCATGACTGAACTGGCACATCCACATTAAGACCAAATATGCTGTGGCTTTTGCTAGATAATTAATAGATAATAGATAATAATAATAATAATAGATAGGTAATTAACTCGCCTGCCAGCATTTGGTGAGTTTATCACAACTGAAATATTACTGGTTTGTTAAGATGGGAGTGATGCTGGTGGAAACTGGTTGGTAAAGCATCATAGCAACTCAGATAGTGACCATAGCCTGAGCATACAGGGGAGGTGAGGGTTCAGAGATACACCTGTATGGTTTATTACTGCTAAATGTTAATGTGAGTCTTTAATCCCATCTGACTTTGTGCTGAAGTGTTTCAGTTCTGTGCCAGCCTCACTGGGGTAGCCCTGGCACACACCACCACTGCAGATCCGTCCTGGGGCTCTGATTTATCCCCCTCCTCCTCCTCTTGTGCTTTTCAGCACACACAGGAACACTCCTCATCCTCCCTTCTCTTTCAAACAAAAAATTCACAGCTTTTCCCAGTCCCACAGTGAAAACTATTTACAGGACAAACCAGACTTGTCAGGATTGTCTGTGAACAGATGACCTTGGCCACCTTGCCTTTACAACTGCCACCAGGAACCTCACTCTGAGAGCAAATCCCTCCAAGCACCAGGCACATCCCTAAAAGAGAACCAACCATTTTCCTACCCAACTTCATGACTGAGAAGATGTCACAGTCCCTCTTTGTCACGGAGCTCATCTCGCAGGAACCTCAGGGAACGGGGACAGCATTAGCAGGAGATATCATGTGGATGCCACTGTTTCCTTTTGTAAGCACTGGATTTTGAAAACCTCATTAAAAAACTTACTATTAAATTGTTACTTAAAGAGCAGAGCTGAGAGGCTGGCCAGACGTGGCCAGCAGAAGCCCTGCAGCACTGTGCAGGGACAGGAGAGGCTGGCAGAGAGGAGGAGGCTGTTAGTCTACAAGCCAGATAATTAACTGTGTATCTGAACGTACAGAGATGAATGGAAATGTCCCCACTGAAAACTAATGAGGAAAAAACCCACCCTGGCACCCAGTGCAGTGTGTTTATGCCTTTACCTATAAAAAAGCACTCAGATAAGTGGCCTTGTACTCCTCGGAAGGCGATGATTAACTCCCCGTTATGTCCTCAGTAAATAAAGGCTTCCATCAACTGATCTGTAAACTTTAAATGCTTTTCTTTAGAAAGAGTTTTTAGTATTTGATCAACAGCTTGGAAAAAACAATTTACAAGTCCAATTTTAATACTGTGCTGACAATCTGAATGCCTGCTTCCCAGGTTTTTAAAAGGGGAATGCAAAAACAAATCCTACTTTACTCTTAGAGAGCATAATAAAGTAAGTATAACCCAATATTAACCAGTACTGGGTTTTTTCCCCATAAGGGTTAGTATAGAATACAGAAATTCTGTATTGTGTTAAAATTTAGCAGTCTAGGTAAGCTGAGTACAGTCCCCTGAAAAAAAAGTATTTCTGAGGCCACTGACTTATTACTTGGTATCAAATTCAGAGTGTTCCAAGCCCTCTTCAAATACAAACAACAACCAGAACAGCAAGAACTCTACCCCACATTTTGCTTTTGGAAAGAAATAAAGTCGCCTTATAAAAGAAGTTGATTCACCCTGTTATGAACTGCTGTCTATGGCAAGGAGCTGTATTCACAGCCCAGAGCACTTCCCCATAACACCCCCTCCAGTGACTGGTAATTAAACTGATCAAAGGGGGAGCAGAAACATCACCCGTGAAGACAAGCTTGGTCCAGTGAACTTCAGTTCACTCTCTGCCTTCAAGTTCTGGCTGATAAATTTCTTCTTTTTTAGAAGTTCATCTAAATTATGTAAGTAATAAACTTTTAAACCAATATTCAAGCCTTTAAAATGTAAGGAAAAGTGACACACAAGATGGTACTGTTTGCTTTGAAGGTGACTTTCACCAAGATAAACAAACAGCCTGCAGCATTTAGGAAATGCTGATTTTCCATCTTCAGGATAGGCACATTAAACAGTTTGTGTATCATTTTCCATAAATACTTTATATTATATAGGTCTGATACTTGGTCACATAAAAATTATGTGAGCTTTTCTGCAAATGGTGGGGTTTTCATTATTGTTACTGTGTCAGGGAAGCAGAGAGAAAGGTGCTCTGTCCCACAGCAAAGGGCAGGGGCAGTACAGCAATGCCCCTGTTAAGCAGAGAGCCAACACTGAATTATTTGAGATCAATTAGTTAAGTGTTTGGGTAAGGAAGGTCCCAGGCTCAAGGGCAGACCCTCACTTGGGAAGCATTCCCCTAAGTAATCCTGACCCAATCAGTTTTCCCCATCTTCAAAACTGCAAGCAGCTTTGTGTAAGAGGAGGCTCACCTAACTTGGTTTCCTTGTTTTCCCTTTTAATTTACAAAAGTGTAACAGAAACAAATCTTTTCTTTTCTCCCTGCAGTCATTAAAGACTCATTTTCCAAAATAACTCCATCTTCCCATTGTTCAGTGAAGCTGAATGTGCCATTTTTAACCCCGTTTTCCTAATGGCTAAATTTTTTAATTCAATATGAAAGTGTTTGTTTTTAAATCCTGAAGTTTTGATTTCTACAAAAAGAATCCTATACAGCAACAAGGTGTTAAAGCACATGGCTTTTGAATGACCTCGTGTTCTTGTCTTTGTAGGCTTTCCTATCGGACTGGTCAAGACACGGCTAATTGCGACACATGCAGGAACAGTGCATGTATTATCTATAGGTAGGTTAACTCCCACTTCTTCCTCAGTGCAAGTAACCATTTATTCACTCATGCAAGATCAGTAGTTAGCCTTGATTTTTCAATAGCACAAAACCAGTTTAAAAACAGAAAATAAATGTAATATCACTAAACTAATAAAACTCAACAGACCCCCATTTCCAAGTTGAAAATTGTCAGATGGAGAACAGATGATTATGGTCACTGCTGCTGCTGTAGCTCTTGGATGTGAAGTGCTCTAAGGTGTGAGCTTCACTTCCACTGAGCTGGAGATATTTGGCATTTTCTGTCCAACAAGCCAACACACCTCAGACTGATTTCTGTCGCAGGAACTCCTGGACTCAGGAAGGGGTTTTCAGAGAGAGACTTTATAGCAAAGAGAACCAGTTTCATTCTAGACACTTTTCTCAGTAAAATGATACTGATACCCAGGCTTTTATATACTTTTATATTAGTGAAGATGATTTAAAACACGCAGGGCAGATATGTCCCACCCAACACTAACAGCACCACTAACTTATTTAAATGAGACATGTGCAGTCTTCACACAACACACAGGTGAAGATCTGCTGCACGTGTCCAGAGAGCTGCTTTAGCAGCGGTGTACAGCTCTGGAAGGTGCATACAGGTCTGATCATTAGTGTCAAACTAAGAAAATTACAAACTGCTCAAAGGTTTTGCTGAAGATTGTTTGTACCTGCTATAATCCATCCTCCAGAAGGACATGCCTGGAGTCTGCTCGCTAGAAACAGATCAAGCACAAAAGGTGAAAGGATACAGCTTCTTATTTCTCTAAAGCAGATGTTCCCCTCTTAAAATTCACCAGGTGAGAGACCCATTCTGGCACGAACTGTATTACAGCAAAGGAGTAACAGATAGGCAGTGGGCATGACATGAAGCCATCACGAGTCTGATGATGTGTTTCACACTGACAACTTAATTGTCCTCCTCCATTAGTCTTGAAAAACCCAACTGGGTATTTTCATGCAGTGCAGGTAGGATGGAAACAAATGCATCTCTGTGTTAGAGTAGTTCAGAAAATCAGGCTATATCGTACAGACAAAAATCTATAATCATAACTATTATAGTGAAGGTACAAACTAAAATGAAGGCACAAATGTTGGCTAGGTTTGAAAGCACAGGATTTCCCCCTTCACCCCTTAATTCTCTACTCAGTGTCTTATTCAGGCAGAAGACCTGAAGCTATTTACATATTATCTCCTAGCTGCCTAGGAGTGAAGGGAAAAAGGATGGAAAACATCAGCTCCATCTTTTCTACTTATGAGCTAACTAGGAGAGGGAACAATGCTGTTTTGTGCAGGGGAGGGAACCAGTTATTTTATCCTCCCTTTAGAGAATTGTTTAGAAGCATATAAAGCCCACCCTGCCTCCCTTTTTCTGAGCTCACCCCCCGTGCAATTTCTGGCACGGGGCAGAGCCTGGGGAGGTACAAAAAAGTCACACATTTCTATCAGGGAAACTATTTTTGTCTCCTTAGCTAATAAAAAAAATCCAATTGGAAATGCTTTGAAATCTTGATTTCTAGTCAGCAGATTTCAAGTTGGAACTTTCCAGTTTCTGCCTCTTACACTCACTGCAAATGATTTGAGTCCAGAAATGCAGATTTCAAGCATTCCCCTAGCGACAGACAAATGGTGCAGCAGGCAGGGTGAGCTCGTCAGTATTTCCCACCTGAACAGCCATTTGGGCAGAAGCTATCGATGCTGGGCATTGCCCAAAGCAATGTTTCCAAGAGAAGTTTTAGCAAAATCAGCTCAGCTTTTTGACAAGTTAGAAGAATACATGCTGCAGGCAAGAAGTCTAGAGCCAGAAGACAGTGCAAAACAGGGGAACTATGAGAAAAATGAATTACTAAAGACAAGATCAGCAGCCAGAAGGAATAACAAAGAAATTCACTGATTAAACTACCACTAGGACAGACTGCCTTGTAGGAGCTTCTGCTCCTCTACAAGTCAAATACTACAGTAGTGAAGCCTCTGAAAGAGGAACAGCATTTCCTTAGTAAGGGTGCTAAAGCTGTTCTTACATCTAGATGCAACGATACATGACCCTCCTCAGCCTTGAGCTCATTCACACAAGTAGTAGATAGGGCAGACATAAAAACAGAATCCATGCCCTCATGGGACAAATCAATAATTTAAACAGAAAACCTTAACTTTACCATAATTGACTCCTTAAAAATATGATTCAATTTTGAACACGGTTAACATAAAAAAAGAAAACATTTAGAGCTGTTCCAAACCTTTCATTTTTGGACTGCAGTGAAGAATCTTAGAGGAATGATTAAGTTGCCCTGCTCACTACCCATCTGAATCCTGTAGTGTCAAGTATAGCACAGATGAGAAGCTGGAATCCAGAAACAATGTAATTAAATTCTTCCCCCTCAAGATGACTTTGTAGAATATTAATACATTGTAACAGAAAAGCTAGAGACAGCCTAGAAGGCAACAAAAAACCCACTTTAAGGGGTTTTTAGCTACTTTTTAGTGTCAATAATGCCCATACTGTGAAGATTCTGGTAAGGACAGATCAGTTGTGTTGCATCTTACGGAGCTCCAGGCTCAAACACAGCAGAAAAACCTTTATTGGGCAACACCACTGCTATAGGTTTTAAACCTGAATAGAAAGCCCCAACTCCACAGCAGTAGTCCAAAACAGTCAGTAAAAAGTATTCAGCATCGTGTCTTCATACTGATTTCCAGACAGTATTTAAATCAGTAAAAATGTTATTAGTGAAAATAAACCACCATTTAATCAAATGATAATGTCTCAAATTAATAAGGGTGTATTTGTCAGGACAGAGTCCACTTAAATACTGGAGTCCAGCAAAATCTTGCTATTAAGAACAAATTGCATTGATATGCAGGAACTGTACCAATTCTCTAACACCCAAAGTCCACATGGATTAAATCTTCACAGCCTGTTTTATTCCGTGGTTATCTTTTAGAGGAACTGCCCTTTCTGCTCCCGTTTCAATCACGGTCCCGTGTGAATTTTAATCCTTGAACAGGAATCTATATGACAAAATGAGCCTTCTGTTTAATATTTTGTGCATTATCCTAAGGCTTTTATCGGTAATTATTTCTGTGAAGAAGCATCTTGAAGAATTCCTGACAGACTTCCCTGCAGTCAAAAAGGTCAAAGGACTCAACAGCTTTTAAAAGGCAACCTTAGCTTCTGGAAGTAAACATTTTCCTAACACCAAATCACTAGCCAGTTTCTGCAGAAGGGGAGCAAAGAAATCAAAGTTAAGCTCTTGGGGTAGAAATTATTCCAAGCTGTATCAACCATTAATTTGGCTACTTTTTATTCCTTGAAAGTGTTGAATTATGCTGGGTTTCAGTATTCAGTTTTGCCTTTGAAGTTATTCTACGTTATTCTACGTAGTGTACTCCAACTTCTATGTTGTACTCCAAATATTCAACAGAAAATATAGTATTAGACTGTATGAAACATAACACAACAGTGGCAAATAAGCAGGATAAAAGCCTGGTGATATGAGTTCACTAGGTAGCACAGAGCCCACGTGGAAGCAGTTCACTTGTAAAGGTTTGATAAGACTGGTAATTATTAAAATTAATAAACACGGAAGTACAAAGTGAAAATAAGACAAGTAGACATAAATTCCTAAGATAGCATCAGCATAGCAAAATCAGGTAACTAAATGATGAGAACAGTAATTTCCATCATCTTTTTATTTCCTACTCGCATTAATTAACTCACATTCTTGCATCTTATCTCTAGACTGTACGATTCCTTGTAGGAAAAACGGATCTTAATGGCTTGCTAACGCTGACAATGCTGTGGATCCTTGGCATTTGTGATTTTCAGGTTGAAATAGCAAATTTAACAGATTGCTTAGAAGTGTATTAAGCTAATTTCTGAGTGATTAGTGCTTATCTGGATCCCTTTCTTCCAAGAAGTGGCATGTGCTAATGCCATGTCATCCAATTAACGTGACCCAGAAGAAGACACTGATATCCTTTAATTCCTGCTTCACCTAGCCTACTTATATGCAAAGAGTTAAGCCACTCTACAAATGCTTGCAAGATTTGGGCCTTAACATTATAAACTAGGTAATAAAAAGGCAAACAGAAGGGGTGGCTGCTGAAATGAGTGGAAGGAGAAAGGTTTATCCTTGAGGCAGAAAGCAGAGAAACAGGCTCCATCCTTGGAGGTTTCAAGAGGATAAAGCTCTCAGCAACCCAGTCCTGAACCTCAATTATTCCAATTTGTTGATCTTACAAGTAACCAACATATCCAATCATTAGCATCTAATAGTCTTAACATTATTCATGTTAATAATGTGTGACTCTGTTGGAAAAGAAGAAAACCCATCGGTATTTCTAAGCTTGTTGCTAGATACCCTCCCACAGCCCATATGCTTAAAACCAACTGGTTATGACTCCTCAAGCTCTGTTTTCAATCCCTTATACAGCAACAAAATTAGAAAAAGTTCACTCTACTGCCAGCATGCAAAAACATAAACGCATTAACATATATTCTCAAAATCATTACAAACATGAAGCCAAAGCCAGAAAAACCACCACACCAATCCCTGATCCACAGTGCTAGGATTCAGAAGATGGGATCAGCCAGAAAGCAGCAGCCTGAGCAAGTCAGCTGCATTGTGTGCACGCCTTGAGTGGGGTGTCCACATTGTCCACCTTGGCTCTACATCACCCCTGTACCATACAACAGGCCCTATGCTATAGCATCTCCTGAAAGCACTTGATTTAATAGAACCATAGAATGACAGACTGGTTTGGGTTGGAAGGGACCTTAGAGCTCACCCAGTGCCAGCCCCTGCCATGGGCAGGGACACCTCCCACCACACCAGGTTGCTCCAAGCCCCATCCAACCTGGCCTTGAGCACTGCCAGGGAGGGGCAGCCACAGCTTCTCTGGGCACCCTGGGCCAGGCTCTCACCACCCTCACACCAAACAATTTCTCCCTCACATCCCAATCTCCATCTCCCTCTGTCAGTTTGAATTTCACCTGCACACATTACCCAGGCACAGGCACATGGAGGCATCTTGTGTCACACAACCCCCAGAGCACCTCTGAGATGTTCTCAGGGCCTGGACAGCTGGAGGCTGAGCCAACCCTGTGCTCATTAGTGCTGCTGCACCATGAGGCCTCAATTAGAGAGTCAGGCAGTGCTTTCCTCCTCTCCCCTCGGGCTTCAGGCACCGATGAGCAATATTCAATAGATTTTTCCCTTTCTTTCCTGACCATGACTCAAATTCTGCATAGAAAACAACTTTGTTCCAAGCCTGTCCTTGCAGCACATGAGCCTGCACTGCCTCCTGCACGCACACACACAACGAGCAAAGGGGACACAGAGCCCAAAGCAAAACAAACAGAAATCCCACAGAGGCTCCTGCTGACTTCAATTCCAAAATGAGTCGTGTATGAAAGTGGTTTTCAGGCAGCATTCAGCTGCCCTACTGTTACCCTCTACCTTTTCACAACACTTTGCCTCACTCACTATGAACCCAACTCCCAGAAAAAGAAGAAAAAAACAACAACAAAAATAAATCTGACATTGGGTTCCCTTTGCACTGGTATCAGCCCTGAGCAGAGAACAAGGTGACAGAAAAAGCAGGCTCTGGGGCTCAGTCAAGCACAGACTGATGAAACCCAAGAGCTGACTGCAAAGAGACTTCTGATCAGTCCTGGACTGGACCAATCTCACTGTGAAGGAACTGCAGAGATTTTAATTACAAAGTTCTCGCCTGTGTTTAATAAGCACATCAAACTGAAATCCTCAAAGGTCTGTTATTTGATTTTTATTTGGCTAAATTTTCATTAGGAAGACATCTAAGCAAACTGATACAACAGGCAGCTGCCCGAAAAAGTAAAGTTTCTGTAATAAACCATGTAAGTATGGAGTTGTTCTGGGGAGAAAAGGCAGAAAAACAGAATATTTATCACAGACAAAATTTTCCTGCTATAGTTGTTTACCAAAACCAGCCAACCTGTTTGTGCTGGGGTTTCATGCACAGGAAGAAGTTGAGGCAGGCATTGAACGTGGAGAACCACCAACACAGTGTTCCAATTTGGCAGTATTTTATATACCTTCAGTATGTCCTAACCAGGCATGTCAGGCAAACATTGGTGATAAAAGCATTATAGAATATTTAGATTAATCTCTTGCTTTTGTAGGGCTTATTCATAGTCATCAGTCTATTGAAAAATATTATTTCATATAAGGAAAACCACTTCTGAAGCCAATAATTATCTTCTCCATCGTGCACAATGCTAAAAGAACACGAGTCCTCACTAATTAAATTTATGGAGTTATCATGGGGAGGCTTAAAGAAGAGTCAAAACCAGTCTGAAAGTGAATAGAGCCCCATGGCACAGAATATTTCAAGAAAAGGTCATTTGGGGAGGAAACCTGTAGATACTTAGGATACAAAAATAGCACTAAGCAAAACAAAGTTGTCAGAGCTGTGACAGGTGATGAAATCAAGTTCAGGGATGCAAGAATTGGAAAGGCAGAGATCAGTCTGTAGAGTACCAGCAGGTCTAGAGGAAAAATATAAAGAAGTCATACAAATATGTAACACTTGCTGAATTCACTTGTATTTCAAATGTTTGATAAAGACCAAAAATAAAATCAGCTACAGGTAATTTATAAAGATATGTGAAACATTACAGAATAAGGGGGTTGCCTTATTACTGCAGCACAAACAGGTGCACACACAAAGCCAAGTTAGCAGACAAACCACGTGCCTGGAAGGAGTGGTTGCATTAAAAAATGCCAAAGCTAAATAAATCTATAAACAACAGTCAGTTATTCTGCAAAATTTACAGTTATAAATGCTGAAATAAAGCTGCATTCATCTGCGTTATACTCCCCAGAAGCAAAATATTTCACTTTGATGCAAATAGCTGAAGGACAGCCTGAACTGTGCTGCAAATGGGCTCATGCAGTAGAAAGTGATAACATGGGGTTTGCCATATGGACTGGGTCTGAGATGGTTTTTCTCTCGAGGTCTATCTTTAACTTTTTTGCATAATAAGTTTGTTATTCTGTCCAGCAAGGCTTTTTTTAAAAACAATTTGTCCTTTACATCAATTTCAAGTAGCTCTTAAGAGAGCTTCCCTGCACCAGGAACATCTGAAAGAAGTAAAAGTGAACTCTGCCAATGCCAGAACTGAAATGCCTTTTATTTTTTTCCCCCCAAAAAAAAATTTACAGAGAGACTACAGTATATGCCAAGATTTGCATGTAGAGAGCTCTCAGAGAAGAATCTATTTCATGCTGAGATTCCCTGACTGCATTGCTGACAGCGTTTGTGGTGGGGCATCCACAATCAGCCTCTATCCCAGTCTGCCCACAAAACCAACACCATGCACATCCTATGGGATGGTGTTACGTGCTCAGTTTTGCCCAGACCACACAGGCAGGAAGAAGAACTGAGCCTGGAAGCCCTCTGAAAGAACATTGCTCCAGAGAGACGAGAGGAAAAAGTAGTATTTCTAGTTATCAATCACTTCACAGCACTTCTACCATAATCCTCAAGGTCCTCCTGAACAGGAGGAAGAAGTTTGCACAATCCAGTTCCTATTTCTCTGTTGCACTGTGCCCTTTTTTTGACCTTCCTCTTCCCCCCCATCCCTTTCACTTTTGGTGCAAGAAATGTGGAGCTCTGATTTGAACATTTATTTTATGTCTGAATTTAATCAATTAAGCACTTGTACCTTGCTGGCAAGATGACTGAAATCTTTCTGTGATCGTAATTAGTAACCAATTGCTTTTTTTTCCCCATTTTTAGTGTGGAATTGGATTTCAAGCAGCAAGAAGATAAACTACAGCCAGTTTTGAGAAAACTTCATCCTATTGAGGAAACTCAGGTTGCACCTTTGCCTTATTCTCAGGAGAGCTACTCCTCCACTCCCAAGCAAAAATCCAAAACTGAATCAAAAAAGCATGGAAGATGGAAACTCTGGTTCCTTTAACCCAAGTCCATTTCACGTGGAGTCCAAGGCCTTCTTTGAAAAACATCTGGAGTTCTATCAGTCATCTACAGCGGGATCTTGGTAGACTGATCAGTGTTAACTGGCCAATGTAGTTCTGAGCATTCTGGCAGCATTCAGTTCTCACCACATGTACCAAAAAGGCCTTTGTACCTATTAACTAACGCCCAGAAGCGAGGCGTTAGACAATACCTTGCCAACTTTTATTTGCAGTTCACCAATGTGGGATGTAAAACCTGAATTGAAATTTGTACAAAGATAGGAAGTAAAACTGTTCCCCCCCCCCCACTTTAGATCTGAAAGTGTCACGTTCTAACCTGGTAAATGGTAGGCTGTCATCCTGTACACAGCTAAATATCA
Source organism: Aegotheles bennettii (assembly GCA_013398125.1). Lineage (NCBI taxonomy): Eukaryota > Metazoa > Chordata > Aves > Caprimulgiformes > Aegothelidae > Aegotheles > Aegotheles bennettii. Next base: position 800,880 of record VZRW01001813.1, on the reverse strand, counting down.
CTATTGTTTTAAAGCCTTCTGGGGGTCTGGTTTATTGTCTTTGAACAACAAGGGGAAAAAAAATTAATGAGCAAGCCTTATGTTTGCAATGGTGTTCAGTTTTACAAATCCATGTTGATCGGGGAGTGCGGTTTTCAGCACACATATCCTGGACAAAGCACAATTTTTCATGTGGTCCAAGACCAAGAATAATCTCCAAGATGTGACTATCTGTATATTTGCCTTCATGCGATGTAGACGTCAACCAAGCTCTCACATTTCGACCACACACCATCGTTTCTGATTTAGCAATGTCCTCATCACCAGATGAACAAGTTCGCTGCTCATCTCCAAGGAATGAGCAGCCAGAAACCTCCCAAAGTCAGGAGAAGCCTTTAACCACACCAAGCTGACAGGGTCAAGGCTACGGGACAATCAGCTGTCCTAGATCTTTCCATCTTTTTGGTACCCAGAAGGTCTAAATGACACATTCTGGCACAGAAAAACAAAACCAAACACTCCCACAACCAAACCAAAAGCTCTGTGGATTGTTGGCATTTGCCATCATTTAGTATCTTTTTGTAATGCAGTCTTTGGAAAACCTCTACACTGTTGCAGAAGGCACCAGAAAATTTATAGTATGAATTACGCTCTGGAACCTGCCTGAAGGAGCTATTTATTTACCAAGATTCTCAGATGGGTTTCCCAACAGATTATAATTTATATCTCAACCTATTAAATGTACTTGCTAACAAACACACTTAGAGAAGAAGAGACAAGAATCAATTATTTCCTAGTTTGTTTGTGTTTTGTTTTTTGTTTGTATTTTTTTTGTTTGGTGTTTTGTTTTTTTAAATTGCCACTTAAAATTTTGCTCTTAATTATAAACAGCAACTTTTTCCTTTAACTATCTGCTCCTGTCATTAAACTTGCATCTAGAATGACCATTTGTGGAAAAATTTCTCATGCTAGAAGTGGCCAGGGAGTGGGAATCCTTGTCTTTTTTTTTTTTTAAAAAAAAGGATTTAAGATAATTTGAGTAATAAGTGTCAGGTGACAAACTGGTTTACTAAGAATTGGGTTGGAAATTGCATACCCTGCAGCATCAGTAAGGTCCAGATTCTTCAGCCTTTAGGTGGAAGAAATATCAGCATTAGCAGAAAAGTTTGCACATACTAAAAAATTTGAAGTGGTTTTATTTACACTATTTTTCTTCTTAGCTCAGCATCAAGTCCATTACTGCAAGAAAACCTGAAGAAAATGACTTGTTTTTTTTCCCTCAAAGCAAAGAGCAAGAAAAGGAAGTTAAAAAGGGAACAGAAATGCAGAAGATGTCCGTGTCCACCTCAAAAATGAAGTTCAGCATGCTTTAATGAAAAAAAGTCACCTTTGCAGTAAACCTTCAAGAGGGCTACGACTTCTTGTACATAAGCAAACAATATCCTGAAATACTTTGGTGAAAGCTGAAGGATTAGAAAAGGTGATCCTGTGTACCAGGAAGGAAGTGCAATTGTTTCATGTGGAAAAAAAAAAATGTGTTTCATGTATTTTATACCGTTTTTAATTGAAAATATAAAACTGTTTACAAGACAGTCCACCCTATGTTTTAAAAACCCAAGTATTTCCAAACAAGAAAGTATTTTTTCCTGAACAGAAAGAAATATCCAATATGGACATAAGAAAATGCAACAGCATTCAATATCATTTTAAAATAGTGTTAATAATTATTGAACTCATCCACGCTACCATGCCTGGTGTCTGGGGGTTTTTTAAAGAAATTAAATGAAGTATCTCTCAATGGCAATCAACTACAAATCGTTAGTGTCACCAAATCAGCAGCTTTTCCCACACACCTATTCTAAACGTTCTCGTGGGCAGGGACTCAGACACAGAACTGAACTGTTTGTACGTGCGGTCGCTGACTTGTGCAGAGAGCAGAATTCTGTGATCATTTCCAATGACAGAGGAAAATTCACTGGTGAAACATATCTAAGAGCTAAAAGTGAAAGTTCTCACGGCGTGTTCTGTACATGTCCAGGCTATTTTCTTAAGAAGTTGCAAAGTTTTTAATTTTTTACATTTTTTTAAGACTGGAAAAGCTAACATACCTATAGTCTTGCTTACAATTACATCTCGTGTCCTATCGTACCATACAATGTAATTTGTAATAAAACGTTTTTGCAAGTGTGTAAAATGTATCATAGTGTATTGCATTTAGAACCACTCAGGCTCAGGTTAGACATAGAGATCAAACCAATTCCTTCCAGCTTTTAGTTAAATGTGACTGACAAAGCTGTTCTCACCCTAACGTCGATCTTCTAACACACAGGTCTGGGGTTGTAAGAAAGAAAATGCACCCTCACTGTCAGTGTGGCAAAGAACTTTGCTGAGCTCACAGATAGCACCATGCACTTTCATACCATAATTTGCTATAAACTTCTCCCATACCATGCTTAAAAATACTTTTCAGTCAATAAACACCGCAGTGATTTTTTATTACTTGCTATTTTTGAGTCCGTATCATTTCCATTGAGCAGCAGTTACATTCTTTGTTATAGGGGAAACACTATTCATGTGAGTTCTACCTGTTTTCTTAAAGAAAAAAAGTAACTGTAAAAATAGCTTCAAAATCAGGATAAATTGAAAAAAAAAAATCATGATTAAACCTGAAAAATCCTACCATTGGTACAAAGTGTTTGCTTTTTCTTGCTAAGGATGCAAAACCACTGTCGATGCCTTTAATTTCACTCTGTGTTTTAAAGGTTCATCACCTTTTCAGAATTAAATAGGTCCCTTTTTCACAAACCCTTTCAAATCAAGTATGCTGTTAGATTCTGCCATTTCTTTAGCATCTGTGTAACAGCACACATTGTATGTTATACTGGAATTTGTTAACTGGATTGCCACTACAAATATAACTGCTCTACTGACACAGTTCTGCTCTAGCAGCATGAAACGGACTGCACAAAACAATTCTTAGCATTATTTCAGCACCCATGAAATACAACTGTGGCTTATTAAAATAACTGGAGTGCTAGAAATATGCTCAGGTTTTTGAGGTGAATGCAGCTGGTTCAGGGAAACACTCGCAGGGCACAGTCCATGCCCTTGGTGATGGAACAGAATCATGACCATCATTCAAACACCACTTCAGTTCCTGTGAAATTATTTGCAATACGTAATCTCAAATGTTTAGGAAATAGGAAAACATGCAATTCAATAAAACAAAGTATAATTTTTTACACTGTAGAAGACTGGTGAAGCAAATGAAGCTTTCTCCCCAACATTTTGAAACCCATTAACTCTAAACTTGACAGATTTTAAGGCACAAAAAGACAATTTACATCATCTATCTTCAACCACTAAATAATTTCAGCCCCAGAACTCTCTCCTGTGAGCCTCGATAACTTGTGTTTTACTTAGACTCACATTTTACTGGCTTCCAGAAAGGCATCCTGCCTTGAAGATGCCATGAGCTGGAGAAGCCACCACTGCCTTTGATTGAGCAATCATTCCAGTGGTCCCTTCCCTCATCAGTGCCATGTTCTCTGCCCTGGTTAACACTTCTCACTCCAGGGCCATCACCAGCTCCTCCTCTTTCCTTTGACAGGTCTCATCTTCACCATCACTGAGGGGTGCCCCTAAATCTGCTTTCCATCAGTCCAGATGGCTTTCACATCTCACACCACAAATCACTTTCTTTCTCTACCTCCTATTTCCACAGCATTTCTGTTTTGGTTTCACCACATCCTTGCTTTGAAGCGTAGAGGGGGCAAAAAAAGCAACAGAGGAAACACCCTACTCATCAGTATAGTCAAAATCCTCTCCTGTCCACTGTTTCCTAGTGACACATCCCAAGAGTATCTAAAATACCATTTTTTTCCCCAATCACAGCGGGTGTTCACACTGACTTTGTTAACCACAGACCACTACATGTTTTTCAGAGCCACTGTCCTTAAGGACAGAGTCTCCTGATCAGGAGTAGAGCCACTTCCTACACTCATTGCTCTTACATCTGAGCTAGATTCTCTTCTGCATCAAAATGGAATTTGATTTGTTCCACCACATAAAGGAACTGAGATTGTCCCTTTCACAGCCAAGGATCACACAGTTGCACAAGCACCAGCGGAAGTACCTTCCAAAAACTGTACACACAGGGATCCAAAAGCCCCATCTGGATGTCCTTTCTGGAATTAAAGAGTTCACCAACTAGCTTGTTTTTCTTGGCTTTGTAAATGAAAAACACACCAAGCTGCTGACCACAAGGAAGTAGGGAATGACTCATTTTGGATCTACCATCACGTCCAGTCAATTCCACTTACTGAAGGAGGCCGGTACACCGACTCGCTTGGGAAATGTCACTCTTCAGAAGTTACTAGGCAAGGAAAGAGGTGGTTTAACATCATCCTTCCAAAAAGGCCCAAGGAACCATACTCAATTGACCTTTTTTCAGGCAACATGTTCTTCAGCAGGGAAGATTTTGTGATCTTGCTCTAGGTGACCTCTTGGTGCACCGCAAGCAGGAGTAGCTCTAAACACATGCAAAATGAGCCCACAGCAACCAACCCCTATGAGCAGCAACCAACCCCGACCTTGCACCAGACAGCTCAGCACCCACAGGCTGCATCCAGCCTGCACCTTCACTGCAGGAACACACACAGAACCCTTAGCAAATGGATCAAATAAAGATCACCAGTGAGAGCTCCAGGGAAAGAAGTGACCAAAAATCATGAGTATTAAAATAGTGACAAGATTTTTTTCTTGCCACGTTGAAAACCCATTTGATAGTTGCATTTTACTCTTCCTACTTTGCTGATGCAACAAAATTGAGTTGCTACTGGTTGGATCACAGGAGGATCCTTTCAGCAGACTGAATTTTAAGATAGGATTAAGAACTCCTTGAAAATACCCGGTTCTATTAATACTCATTGCATAATTACAGAGTGATTCCAAGCTGTACTCATGATCACTGGGGATATTTTTAATATAACTGTACTTAGTTAAAATATCTACAGGAGAAGTTTTCCAATATAATTTGACAAATGCAAAAGGAATAATTAACATTTTAAAATATCATCTAAATCAAGTTCATCAAAACAATAATTAATTCACATCCTAACCATAACTGGAGACGTTTCCTGTATGTGTGTCTTACAAAGACTACACCAACTGGGGGAAGAAGCAAAGTTCTGTACCCTTGTACAGAAAGATATTAAGATTCTTTTCTGCCTCTCATTAACAATTTCTGTGGTAACACAAAGTATCAATAACATATAAACCTTTTCACTTCCTTTCCCCATTACTGCATCCCAGCACTAGAACATTCTCCAAGAATGATCTCTATAACCATTTCCTGATCCAACAATGGATCTGGTGATCAATTATCACTTTATTACAAGAAAAACTATTATTGCAAATCAAAGTGATTAAAGTTGGAAGGGGAAAAAAAACGTGGCTGACACACTAAAGATAAAACTAAAAGTGTATCATGTTCGTTGACACAAGCACCACGATACGTAGTGAGAGATGATAAAGATGTGCTAAGGACAGGGTCTTCTCATGACAAGTCAGGTACCACTGGGTGCAATTACAGAGTGTAAAATCAGAAAAGAAAGGGGAAGTCAAAAAAATAAAGTGCTAATGGACTCAGATACTTCTGACTAAGAAATAAACCCTTTTTAAAGAAAGAAATCAGTGAATCAAACCAAACTGAACCAAATTAACATAGAACACAAGGACAGCTACTCAGACAGAGGAGAAATCTGGTCCACTTTGGCCAGTTTCCCATACATTAGTTGCCAGATGCAGACACCGAAGGAAGAATATAAGGTAGAGGCAAACACACAGCAAGACTCCCAAAACCACTCTAAAATCTATCCCCATTTTACATCTCAAAAAACCTCGCTATTTTTTTCGTTGTTTAGACCAATATTAACCAATGCAATTGAAAAAGTCAAACTGCAGGCTTGAAAACCACAGTGCTACACCACCAAAGTGGAACATGATCCTATGTATCAGTCCTTCCTCCAGATATTCAAAACAGAATAATTTGGGGCTCTATTCTTCAATCATTTAAATACTGCCTTTGCCTTGGTTATCCCCCATGGAGTCAAAAAAGGCAAGTAAATGCTTGTGGATTTATGATTGAAAATCATGAAAAACCATGCAAATCATTAGTTTCCACACTTTTTAGCTGGCTAATTACAAATCCTGCATCATGTTGGCTGGCACACACACACAAATTCTGGCAAATCACCTGGCCACTGATCTTTAAGTATTTCTTTTCCCCCCTGTGTAAACCAGAGAAAAATTACAAGCCAGTGTTTTACAGCTTACTGAACACGAAGACAGTTACAGAAGGCTTTGATTGCTCTGGGTCACCTGAGATTAAAATCCTATTACAGTCAGGTTCAAAAAGATGTGACAGGGGTATTTAAGTTTACATCAAGAGACACTTACAATGAGCTCCGAATCACGTCCCATGGAAATGACTGTTCTGTTTACTGTTCTCAAAAGCTTCTCCATGATTATCTGGACATGTCGTTGTGTTGGCCCCTAAGGAAAAAGAATAAATTAATGGTAAGTAGATAGAACAGACACTAATACAGTTGAACCAGTTATGCTTGCTGTTAAATCCACCTGTCTTATGGAAGTTAAGTAAAACATCACTCACTGCTGTTGATCAAAAGCAGAAAATTAGCCTCCCAAACACTATAAAAAGTGTATTTGATCAATATGGGTCCTGCACTTCAGTCACAACAACCCCAAGCCAAGTCTTGGGGAAGAATGGCTAGGAACTGCCCAGCAGAGGAAGACCTGGGCAGTATCGATCGACAGCCAGCTAAGGATGAGCCAGCAGTGTGCCCAAGTGGCCAAGAAGGCCAACAGCATCCTGGCTTGTATCGGCCATGGCGTGGCCAGCAGGACTGGGGCAGGCATCGTCCCCCTGTGCTCAGCACTGGTGAGGCTGCACGGTGAATCCTGGGGTCAGCTCTGGGCCCCTCACAAGGAGGACATTGAGGGGCTGGAGCGTGTCCAGAGAAGGGCAACAGAGCTGGGGAAGGGTCTGGAGCACAAGTCTGATGAGGAGCAGCTGAAAGACCTGGGGGTGTTCAGCTTGGAGAAAAGGAGGCTGAGGGGAGACCTCCTGCTCTCTGCAACTGCCTGAAAGGAGGTTGGAACAAGTGGGGGTTGGTGTCTTCCCCCAAGTGACAAGCGATAGGACAAGAGGAAATGGCCTCAAGTTGTGCCAGGGGAGAGTTAGATTGGATATTAGGAGAAACTTCTTCCCTGAAAGGGCTGTCAGGCCCTGGCCCAGGGCAGTGGTGGAGTCCCCATCCCTGGAGAGATTTAAACATTATGTATACATGGTGGTGAAGGCCATGGTTTGGTGGTGGCCTTGCCAGTGCTGGGTTAATGGTTGGGCTCGATGATCTTAAAGGTCTTCTCCAACCAAAACAATTCTATGATTCTATGTACTGTTACAATTACTTGAATGAGAAGCAAGTCCCTGGAAACAGAGCAAAGCCTATGACAATTAGTTAACTAATAATTTTATTTTCCCAAGTCATTTTTCCGACATCAAAAGCCCATGGGCATCACCAAATCTGGGAGGCTATTCTGCAACAGCTCAGTTAAAATAAACACAAAAGCAAAGCAAAACTTTGGTTAAGGAACTGTAATTTCAGTCAATTGTTTCAAATCAGTATTTCTGCATTAGAAGGAATCTGCCACTATTTTTGAAAGAGTTGGAAGTGAAATATTCAATGCAACTGGCTTTTAAGAACAATTTGAGAAACCTCACGCAGAAAGATGGCTACAGGAACTGAAGCCAAAAACACATGACAAGAAGAAAGAAACAGAGGAGCTTTGCTCCCATCTTTCACTTGATAAACAGGTTTCTTCCCAGTTTTCATTGTTCTGAAGGAGACCTCCAAAGGGGTCTAAGATGGAAAGGGGAAACAATTCTACAGCCAACAGTTGTGTTTTCCAGATAATTACCTAAACAGAATCCTAGAATCATAGAATCATTATGGTTGGAAGGGACCTCCAGGGTCATCAAGTCCAACCTTTATCCCATCATATTCCTAACCATTGGACCATTAGACCATAAAACAGGATCTTTGTGTTGTTTCTTGTCCATCAAACAAACATTCCAATGAACCATTTTCTTTCTTGCCCCTGGATCTGTATAATAACCCACATCTCATGGCTGTCACACTTACACATGTGAGAAGTGCATCGGCACATTTGAAGAGCAGTCCAACATCAGTACAGATGTACACAGCACTGCTCCCATAGAGACTTTTCTTCCTGCTCCTGACAGATGCAACTTTGGGTTGAAGCTTACAACTCTGGTGCAAAGAGCCTCTTCAGGGGAGAATGCTTTATCTCAGCACCCTGCTCCTCTCCACCCTTCAGCCCTACCTGCTTTCTCCATGAGTTTCCATGTCAGACTCTTGTCCTCTCCACATCCCCAGCACTTGAGCAGCCCCTGCCCATTTTCAATTTTACTTTACATCCTCACTCACAGGGTTTCCTTCCTTTCCCTGCCTCCTTCTCCATCCCTCTGCTCTACCAGCAAGTGGATCTCTGTTTTCTGCAGCCCCCTGGCAGCTGGCTGCCAAGTGACAGTGGCTCAGCCCAGGAGGTGGGGGAGCTGTGAGTGAGTTGCTATCAGAGAGAGAAATGCAGCCAACAAAGAGTGACAGGAAGCAGCCAGGCTGTCAAAAACAAATTCTTTTTTAAAAACAACCCACTCTCTGAAGCAGTCACACAGAACTACTGTAAAAAAGAAGCAAAGTCAGAACGATCCCAAAAAACAGCCAAATAAAATGCTGGATATGATGCGAGTAGCTGACCCCTGAGGTCCTTTCCAACTAAATTAGTGGAGGATTCTACACAGGACCGAAGGTTCAGGCAGCAGCCTCATCAGCCCAAACTTCTTTAAAAGGGCATCACAGAATCACAGAATCACATCATTGCACCAACATTTGCCTATTTGTGTGAAGTCAAGAGAAGACAAAACAGGGACTATTATGCAAGCTACACATCTGCATTCCAGCCCAGGGCACTGCACAGGTCCTCACACGTCCATGTTCTGAATGGATAAGACAACTACACTATTTATAGTATTCATGTAGAAGCCACCACTTGCCAGTTCAGGTTACCTCACACTAAGGTGGAGAACTCTAACAACTTTAAATGGTACTTCACAAGGTAAACATGTTTGCTGTGTTGATAAAAGTATATGATCTCATATATATATATATGCATGCATATATATGTGTGTGTGTGAGTATATACCTATATATACCAGACCTTCAGCCTGACCTAGCAGGCCAGCATTAATACAACTCAAATGTGCATTTCCCAAAATGCTCATGGAAAAAAATGCAACACAAAACAAACATTTTCTACCTGGCAGAGGCCAGACACTGTGTAAAAGAAAGGCTGAACACCTAAGAATATCTAGTCACTATCTGACCAGTGTCTGGAAGAGTGTTATTGGGTAGCAGTGCTGTATTGGATGTGCCTCCAACAGTGAGGAATATCCCAAAGTGTCACACAACACATCCTCATCACTGTTTATCTAAAAAGAAGACAAGAAACTGACTGGGAGGGGTAAGAAAAAAAATAAACATTTAAACCCTCAGGAGTTACCCATTTAATTCATTCTACTAAGATCCATTTCAGTGCTAAGCATCAAAGAACCGTAAGATACTAACCACATCTTTCTTGTAAAGCACTTCCAAGATGTTACTCAGCAACTGACAACAAGCCTCCAAATCTTCTTGTCTTTCCAAGTGATGCTTCAGCTGATCTGTCATTGTTGGCAGCAAGATTTCCCTGCAGTCTGCACACAAAACACAAGGTTACATACACAGCTTTAAATAACTTCCTAGCACTGCCTGGGCATCCAATCTGCTCCAGTGCTTACATAAGACAAAACAATAGCAAAAAGAATGTAACTTCCAGATTGCCAATCACCTGCTTTTCAACCCAAAATGTAACCACCTGAAAAAGTTGGAAGCAAACACAAATTAAGTCATTATGTTAAGGACACTTGGACAAGAACTCCCCAAGCCATGTACTTGAGTTGTCTCCCTGACATTAACTGTCTCTGCTTAAAAACATGGATCACCTGGACCTGCCCAGCACCATCACACAGCATTCCATACAAGCACAGCTTCCCACTTGCTCCCCTGCACTGGTTACCAACCCAGCACAGACTAAGTGTACAAACAGGATCCACTGGGATCTATGATGCTATTCAGACCAGCCTTCAGCCACATGGTATCACGTTTTACAGCTCAAATACTTGATGCTGCTGTTGAGATGTAGTTTCTGCAAGTCCTGTACAAGGCAAGTGCAGGGCTTGCATAGGGAAACAGGAAAGATGAGGGAAATGGTCATGGAGGTAAATAATGGAGCTCTATGTTTTGTCTCAAGTCAAGAACGTGAAGGAAGTAAGCTGAAGCCTGATACTCCTGAAACTCCCAGCAGGTAACACTGGGGCACTGATCTGAGGAATCTAAGCAATGTATAACCTGCAAATTGCCCTGCACAGAGGGAGTGGTGGACCCAGGATTCACTCCTAACTCTAGACCATGCTCTTTTTCCTTTAGGAAAGATGACACAGCCAGAGACACCAGCCTTCTGCCACCAACCATTGCATCGGACTAGAAGCATGCACACTTCATCCTCAAAAGCAAGAAAAAGTGAAGTTAAAACACTTCAGCCTCCCCCATTCCCAGCCCCCAAATAAATCCGTGCCCAAAGGAGGGGCACTGGTTATTCTTGTTCATCAGAGCCCAGCTTACTCAGGAAGAAATAATTACACAGTGCATATACCATCAGCTAATATTAAAACATCTTGGAGCGTGAGGGAAAGGAGAGCAGGAAGGGACAAGGAGGAATTAAGAGCATTTTGCTGTTTTTCTACCTCCTCTAAATAATACTGTAAAACAGGAGCAGAAGAAAAATGAGACTTTTCCAGCAATTTTATCCTACTAGATACCAGTTCCCAAGTCCCTTTCCACCCCAATCTGCCCAACTGTCTCATGTCCATATGGAAGAAGGTGTGAGTTCTGCTTTGCCCAAAGGAAGGAGCTACTATCTCTGTACTAACAGGGCTGGATTACCAAGCTGGCAGGCAGCTTTTTCTCAGGAGTCACACGCATAAGAGACAGAAAACACCACAGCTACGTGTGGATGCACACATGAAGCAAGTATCCTGAAAAATAACAGTTAAGAAATGTTTGTTTTCCTGACACATGGACATTCATTATCACAACGTGGGTCATGCCAAAAAGTTGCCTTTGTACTATAAAATCTACCTGGCAGATGATCTCTGAGAACAGAACTGAAGAACTCACTTTGTCAAGTGCTATGTTGGCTGTTGGCCCATGAGATCTCTAATTATACACTACCTGGGAAAACAGGGATGAAGCTCTTGACAGTCACACAAAAGATGTAACATACTCACTTCTTTTTATTTAGTGACATTACCCAAATTGCTTGGACTCGATGGCATATGGATTACTCATAAGGAGGCTCCATGGCAGTCCTTAACGACTATATAATTGCTTAGAGATTATTTTCACACAAAAGCTGAAGTCCCTGGCATATTCAGAAATGCTCATGAGCACTCAAGTCTTTATTTATGAGGACTGTAAATAGCTCTGGACCAGTAAGCATTACCATCCTGACACCAGGAGCACAAGTAACAAACAGACCACAACAGGAGGCACAAGATGAAGAAATGAAAACTGGAGACTGATCTCAATGAAGAGGGGAAGACCCCAGATTGCAAAGGGAAAACACTTACTTAGGGTTACAGCCAACACTTCCCCGAGAAGGAAAGAGATCAGTAGGTCAAAGTAATGCTTTCAACTCTAGGAAGCCTCCTCTTGCAAGCAGTACTCAACAGCAGAAGCTCCTTCTGCAACCAAACACTCCCTTTATTGATCCCTACTTGGTCTCTGTCCCTTTGCAGTGGACATAACTGGCATTCAGAAGCAGTCAGGACAGGCAAGAGTTACAGCATGAGCAAACAGGTGATGAGAAGCTACAGCAAACACCAGGAGCTCAAAGGATGATGAATATCAGCATCGCCAAAAGATGGTGACCCTGGCTTTGACTTACCAGAATCAAGTACCTTTACTGGCTTCATCTTTTGCTGAAGAGACAGAATGTGCACTTCCACCCCCAACCATTCCTGATGATTCCCATGAGTATTTAGGAGATGCCACACCACAGTGATGAGGTGTCAGTGCTGTACAAGGTTCTGCTGTCACAGAAGTACCCTGCTGCACTGCATGGGCTCCACACAGGTGCCAACTTCACAACCCCTCCACAGCAACATCTGAGGCTCAGCTGAAAGTCTGCTGGTCACAAGATGGACAGAGCAGTACCACCAGTGCTAAAATATGCACTGCAGGTACCAGACAAGCTGACAGGTAGGAGGCAAAGGGGTGCCCGAGGATGAAGAAATCAGCACATGCTTATGGTGTTGGGTTTTGGCTTGCAGTGGAAAAATTGAGACAGGCATTACAAACTCAATGCCAAGATGAAAATTACCCTCATTTGATGAGTCTCAGTGCCAAGGTATGGGCTCAAGGACTTGCTTTTGCCACTAAAAAAGAGAAGGAAAACAGGATGGGTGAGACAAGGATGGACTTTACAGGGAAACAGTCTCTGCACAGAAGTCCACCAGAAACCTCCAGTCAGTGCCGTAAGTTCCAGCTGCAATGACCTGAACTGGCCTCAGGACTCTCGGGGCATTGGTGATCACAGCCTTCTGTCTCCTACAGAGCAGGGAAGAGTTACAGGAGCAGCACACCACAAACTGGTCCCTATGGCAAGATATCCAGCACAAAGGCTGGAATCCTGCTCTCACAAACTGCACAGTGGGGAAAAATAAAAGTCATGGATGTAAAAAATAAACAAGAAAAACCATGCTGTAACACAGCATAGAGAGCACTCCATCTCAACAAGATGCTAGAGAGGAACTGAAACAGCAGCATCCTCAGTCTGCCCTGTAAACTCACACGTGGAGGATGAGAAACACCAGTGTATAAGCACATCAGCTTCTAGTAGTTCAAGAGAAATGTCCTTCAGTCTTGAGTGACTCACAAAGATGTGTTCACTAGGAACACACAAGTGGGCTCTCACTCAAAGTATTATGAAGAGTTACTGTCTTGGACACAGTTTTTCTGTTTAATTGCTTCTTGATCATTTAACCTCTAGTTCGTAGCTCAAAAAGGAGAAAAATCATGGAGCATTTGTTGGAATTTTTGCCTCAAGAAACAGACATTAGACCCTGCAATGTATTTACATGGGGAAATACACCTTCATCATGTCCCCCCATATTCATGTCCATCAGGAAGCAGAGAATGGAATTACAAGAGATCCAAATCCAGTAACACAGAAACAGTCTTAAGTTCCCATTAATTGTTTAAAACTACATCATCCTAAATCTATACAGATATTAAAAGCAAAAGGAGGTGGTGATCTCTGAAATAAAAATGACTGAACAGAAGTGACCTCACTGAAAGAGCTTATTTATCAGGATTTGATATTAAATGATCTAAAGCTGATCCAAACTGTCCTAATGTGGTAGACAATGGTATGTGTGTGTTTAAAGTAATAGTTTGCTGCCACGTATTTCAAACTCATAACCTTAGATTAAAAAAAAAAACAAACATAAACAAACAATAAAACCACAGAGTATCCCCTGAAGAGAAAAAAAAAAATCTGAGTGAAGGTCCTGCCATTCCATAAAGGTGGCTGTCCTGATACCAACTTGCCGTGTATTTTATATAATCACCATTTTACACTCAGTTAAACTTCTGCCTCTGAACTGCTCCAGCCCTTGAGCACTCACTCCCATCCCAAAAAACGCTCCCTTCCTTGCTCAAGTACTCAGACTGTTCTTACATGACAGGACTCACCAGAAGGATGCAGGTCAAAAGTAACTGCTAATTTTCCATCTCAATTTCAACCCAAGTTCAGCTCTGTTTGCCCCAGAGATGCTTTGTGGTTGCAGCCTCGTGCCTCCACATTTGCAAAACAGTCTGTGTTATTACTTTAGGTTTTGACTAACTTGTAAAGAGAAGAGCACATGAAGAATAAAATAAAAATTAAATCACCAAACAGCGGTGTAGCACACTCCTTCCACCAAACGCAGGGGAGAGAAAGAACCCTGCCTCCCACTTGCTAAGCACTCCAGCAAAGACACACGAACGTGCCTTTGTAAAGCCTGCGAGGTGAATCAATCTTTAATAACTTACAGAGGGCCCTAATTAGAGGTTTGAAAATGTTTCATGTCCCCGTTAAGCCCCACCAGTAGAGAACGGTCAAAGATCAATTTAATATCTGCAAGCATGCACCAGGCGAAAATTGCAGCTCTGTCACCTTTGAGTCAGATTGCCTGGAGAAGGCTCCAATCAATAGGGAAGGTACCCGAGCTGAATTTCTAAGAAAGGAAAAGCTAATTGGTTTGTCACACTGCTTCATTTAGAATTACACAACCTGTACAAAAGACTGAGTTCCCTTGGGCAGACTTGACACCGCTCTTCAGTTATCACCTTCAAGGCTTTCTGCCTTCTTCAACAACAACTTGGGAACATCAGCTGGTGGGTTTGTAGCTGCTGGGCTTATAACTGTTGGAAGTTTCAGAACACGGGAGGATAAAATAAAGCATCAAGGCATGCTGGGTACTTGATATAAAGATCCAAATGCTTCCCAGATTTTTAAAAACAAAACCAAGCAAGCCCATAAACCACTGGAATGGTGAAACAAAACAGCCAAACACCCCCAGCCCAGAGAACTGTGCAAGCACCAACACTGTGAAACCTTTCTCAAGATAATTTGGTCCTCAAATTATCAGCAGAACTTTTATGCTAAGGGAGACATAGGGACACAGAGTAAACAAAAAGGAGTAAATCTTGCCAATGGGAAAGACAAAAGCTATGCTTAAAAGCAAGAGAGTACTTTATGATACTCAGCATCTGGCAGGTAATAAAACCATATTTACATACTGGATGATTTTTACATACTTTCCCCTTCTTGTGGTTTTTAAAGGGCTGCTTGCAGGGCACTGGAACAAGTTCCCTCACTGCTGCACTCACTGCTTTTCCTATATCAGGGAAAACTTTTTCACTGTGCGAGTGACGGAGCACTGGACCAGGCTGCCCAGAGAGGTTGTGGAGTCTCCTTGGCTGGAGACATTCAAACCCCGCCTGGATGCGTTCCTGTATGATGGACCCTAGGTGACCCTGCTCTGGCAGGGGGGTTGGACTAGATGATCCTTCGAGGTCCCTTCCAACCCTAGAATTCTGTGATTCTGCCAGGGTGCACGGTGCTGCTGGAGTGGCCACAGGTGCTGCCCTGGCACTGCACCTCCTTTGCTGCAGTCAATTCCAATAAACCCCATCCCACAGACCAAGACCTTTGTCCCACTAGTTTCCAACCACAGAGCTCAGCTCCACTTTGAACTGAAGCAGACACAGATACTGAAACAATCCCATTGGTTTTAAGGTTTTCCAGATACATCTATTGAAACACAAGAGCTAGAAGGCAACAACATGCATAGATGGAACCCACCACCACACACCAATATCTACCTGCATTTTAAAACAAATCTAGTACTATGGTAATGTGCTCTATGAAGAGATAAGATTTTAAGTGCAATCTTTGCTATAAATTATTCTGAAAAACACCTGGCTGATCAACTGTATTCTGATTATTTTTAAGTACAGAAGAGGGAAGGTTAACCTTCACCAGCCTGCCTGTGACAAACACCTCCCAGCCCTGATGAATGGGCAACCTTGACAAACCCATAGTATAGAACATCAGTCTCCTGCTCGAAAGCCAGCTCTGAAGATGGCTCACGACTACGATGCACAGTGATTACAGACAACAATAATTCCACATCTGTTCTCTGCTGCACAAGTGCAACCCACAATGATTAATGTCATGGGAATGTGCAGTGAGAATAAAATATTAGTCTTTATGAAAGGATGCTCAGGAGGCATTATCAACTTCGGAGCACCCAAGCAAAGACTTCAAACAAAACACTGACCCAGGAACTACGCTGGAGCTAAACACACGCAATAAATTTTTGTCAATTGAAGCACATTTCATTTGGAGGGACACTGACAAATGAATTTCTTTATTTTATGGTTCATTTATTTCATGTGGCCGAAGAAATAAAACCTCTGCTTAGTAACAATGCTTCGGCTAGACAGCATGGAGGCAAAGATTGTAATTTTAGTCACAATTAAGCAATAAGAACTCTTATAAATGCTATATGCTGTCCACTAGTATTTAATAGATAAAGGACTTCCTAATGGAGAAATCACTAGATTTCCCAACTATTTAAGAATACAGCAGCTACACAGCTCACTTGGTAATTAGCTGGAAGTCATTTGTAAAACAAAGCATCAGAGAATACAAACAACTCTATGGGACAAAACAAGTCAGACAGATAAGTATTTACATAAAACCACAATTTTGAAGTTTGCAAGGATAAGGCACTGCATTTAACTACCAAATGTAAGCACTTACACATTTAGAACTGAAAACATGCATTAGGTTATTATAAAACTGTTCCACATTAATTTATAAATTCATATTAATATTTGGACATATTCTTACCAAAGAATCTGACAATCTAAAGGAATGCTTCCTTTGTTTCAGGGGCTGCAGTGAGGATTTTTTGGAAGGGAGAGGGACGTGTGGTTGGTCTCAATCAAAAGTTTGCTGCTTTACACAGATAAAGATTTTGTGTGCACTGTAACAATCTATAAATTATTGTGATGGGGGTAATAACCCTTACTTATTTGTACTTCTATATGGTCGTATATAATCATTTTTATATAGTTATTACATATTTGTATATGTCTTATATTTCAAGATACATACATAAGATATTATGCATGTATGGCATATGTAAGAACATCTTGATACACTTCATCCTCGCTCAGCAAGACAGGCTAAGCACTGTGGAGGAATTCTGCAGCATCTTTCCAGTGATTTTCCAGGAAAGGTTTCCTCCTTGCCAAAGCCATAATAGATTATTGATACAAACTGAAGTAAGAGCTGAAGCAAGCTTACAAAAACTAAGTACAAGTTCTGCAAAGAAGAAAAGGTGACTTGAATTTCAGAAGCAAGCATGTCAATGGCACACGACATCACCAGGAGTGAACAAATTTTAAAACTATATTTTACATCCTTTTTAAAGGCATAGAAACCACACCATCATAGTAGGGTCTCATCCAAGGTCCTAAACTCTTCAGATTTCTTAAAGACCACTCAAGCATCCACTCCTCAACATCGTTCTTCAAGCGCAATGCATTAGCAAACTATTCCACACCTATCCCTCTAACCCCCAAATCATTTAAGCTTCACAAATTCATGTATTTTGAAATTTAATTCTTCTGGAGACACAAATTTTCCTTGACCTCTCAGAGCACAGAATTAGAGCATTTTTCTCCAATAAAAATACTGAAGTGCTGTTTGATTTTCCGTACATTTGACAGCTTTCCATCAATTCCACAATCCCATACTGCACATTGCTTTTAGAAAAGACAACCCCATTTCTGCAATATGATACAGGATTAGTTGGATACTTACATTATTGTCTATCAATTAAAAACTATTGAAGCAATGAGGAGGAGGAGACTCGGTTGAACTATATTTTACTAATAAGAACTCAAACCCACCAAGCTAGGGAATAAAAAACCAACCTATATTTAACAGAGGCTGTGCCTAGGGGTTTACTTTATCTTCAAGTTAATTTTAGTGTTTGTGAAAGGTTCCCAATGCCTCGTATCTCCACTGCAACTCAACCAAAGCACGTTAAGATTTCATTCATTCTTAACAGCCTGTGACATGAAAACCCCTGGTTAGGAGCCTGCTGATAAGATCCAAAAGCCATTAAGTAGTGCTGTTCTGTCAACAAAACTGGATTTAGTTCAGATTAATGACCCTGCTATTAAAACAGATTCATTTAAATTTCTCAGGAGATCAGTGATGTTGGGCTATACCATTCGCTGCAAACCAAATGGCTGAGTTTGAGAGTCAGGTTGAAAAAGAAAAAATAAAACAGCCACATACAATTTCTCCTTCCACCTCTGAAAATGGAATTGAATAAGGGAAGTCAAAGATCAATACAGTAAATAGTGTGCCCCTATAGCCTTCCTTAGGAGCGATTTTTATAGTCATAATTTCTTGTTTTAGCCAAGTTATCTCAATTTCCTCCTATCCACGACAGTCAAGTATAATTCCTTATATTACTGACTTCTACCCCAAAGATCTTGAAATCTAAAAGCAGCCAGAGAACAAAAAAATTACAGACAAGGAGTTGAGATTGAGTAACGAAGTTGTACATGTCTGAAAGTGCAAATACTAAAACAGTCTCAGAGATACTGGTACCATTTCACCAAAGCCCTAGCAACTCCACCCGCATTCCTCCTTTTCATTCTTGCAATTCAGAATAAAATAATTTCATGAGGCTCATAAGGGCTGAGTAATTTCAAAAGAAAACCTCAAAAGTGAAGATCAAGGTGAACTGCATTGGGACTTGCTGGTGACACGGCTGGCAGACTGTTTGAGAGATTCATTTTTACTTCATCACCATCCATAACTGCAGGAAGTAAATTTACAACCTGTGTTATGCCTTGCTACTCAGGTGGGACTGCAACTGTACTGAGGGCTTCCCTGTGGGAAAACTCTGTTTGTCTTAAAAGGTTCAGAGTCTCCAGGATCTCTATCTTCCAGTTTGAATTCTCACTACTTTCCTTTTTTGTTTTTAACCCAAAGTTCAAGGTTTGAACTTGCACGTAACATGTAGACCCAATAATTTTACAGGTACTTGTTACAAACCATGAACTTGGAGCATAACCTTACTGCAAGCTCAGCCTCAATAAAAAGCACCTGCAAAATGTAAAGCTCGTTCTTTGAACATCATTCTTCATTGCTACTTGTGCAAAATTAGAGAGAAAACTGAGTGGAAAGAAATGGAATTCTTTAATTCCAGAGTTGTCAGCACCAGATCCATGCAATACCCCACCCCCCAGCAGTGCTGCTGGACTGCACCAGGCACAAACACAGTTTTGTGAAATTAAGAAGCGTAATAAATTGCAGAATAGACTGTGCTGGCTTTAGACTTGTTTGCTAACTAGAAGAAAATAAAAGTTGCTAGATCCAGCAAGTTACATAGCTGTGGTTAGACGTGACCTGATCTGAACAAGACCTGCCAGTACAAAGCAAATCCACTAAGACCATTTTCAAAATGGTCTAAGACCATGTGGTCCCAGCATTTTTGATCCAATAGAAGAATCCATTCAAATTTCCTTTATCATTGAACCATCTCCTATTTGCTTCCTCATTAACTTCTTCTGAGAGCACATCAACACTTAGTTTAGGTCAGTTTAACCTGCAGTCCTGTTTCACCTCAAATGAAAAAAAATCTGTAAGAGAAGCACTTGAATTTACCTCTCACTGGCCCACTGTCTTAAGAGGAGAAAATAAGAAAGCATGGATGAACAGTACACTAAAAGGCTTCTATGTTGTTTTACTTCGGCTACAGGACAGCTTAAAGGGAGCAAATGATGCTTTGGACAAGAGAGGACATTGAGAACTTCCATTTTTTCCATAGAACTTAACTAAGAGCAAAGGCAGAATGAATAGCTTTCAGTAAAATATATCATAGTTAAAGTTGTAACACATGCCAATAACACTGGATGCTCTGGCGTCCTTTTAAATTAAAAATTACAAGTTTTTGCTTTCAGTTCTTGATGATCTGTAACCTGCAGTAAGCATCAATTAGTACTTCCTCACTTACTTTAAATCTTCTCGCCCGTCTAATGGAACAACATTAATTGGTTACAACCTCCACAGTGTTCAGCAGCAAGGACAAAACTTGTGCTTGCAGAGGTCTAGAGACAATGAATAATGTGACAATTTAATGGTTGCAAAGGTCCTGCTTACCATGCTGGGTGAAGAGGTCACTGTGCACTATTTCTATCAAGCAGTACAGCTTCTGGATTGTGAGTCGGCTCACAGGAACGTTCAGGATGAAGTCAGTAAAGAGTTTGCTACATACAAAGGGACAAGTAAAAATGTATTAATCTCTCTCCAAAATACAGAAAAAACCATCCAAGCACAGAACAAGACAAACAACTGCATGCTTTTGTACAAAAGACCCATTTCTCTCCAGGCACAGAAGACTTCAGAATTGCAGAGAAACGTGAATTGACTTCAATACGTCTGATTAGTTTTTTGATGTCTTTTCTTTTGCCCTCTCCCTTTTATCTCCCTTTTACTGTGTTCCATTTAAGGGTTTAGATTTCAAATTTCAGTTGTCTGTGCTATTGACTCTATATTTCAATGGTCACATAGAATGATACCTGACAATATAAGTCAAAGATATAGAAGCTGTAGTTCATGTTACGAACTTTCATCAACAAAAAAATCCCCAAACCCAGAAAAACACACATTTTAGAATGATGAATGTGATGGTACCTTATCATCTGAGCTCCCACATAATATAGATTTTTAAAAGAGTCTTCAATCACTTTGCATTGCTTCCTGAAATCTCAGGGGTTTCTTTGTTTTTTTTCTATTAAGCCTTCACTTCTAAGTATTACTCAGACTCCATTTAAATACTCAAAGTGGCAGAAAAACTGTCATGGTTGGGGTAAAACAGGCCAAACCCCAGTATTTTTCATTTGGTGTGTTTTCTCAGTACTTTTGCTATCATACATCATAATTCTGATTTAGTCCAGAAACTCGATGAAGAGTTTGTTCCCCCTGGCCCATCAGAAGCTCAAGTGCACATGTACAAAGGTTCACAGTGCAGGCAAGCAGGCAGAAGCTACACACCAGGTTCCTCAGGCCACTGGCATGTTAGACCAAAATTATACATATCTATTTTATTTCTACTTTATCTTTCTTTTCCTCATTTTGACACACCAGAACACAGAAAACAAGCAGTATATAGAAGGGTTTGTGCCATCAAATTTGAGCAAAAATGTGGTTTTTTCATCTTAAATGCCTTGTATTAGCATTGTGAAAGACAAACTGGTTTTTTCCTCTTCAAAAGTTCTCCTGAAATACTAGTTTTGATTCAGTTTCTCTGGGATTTTTTGGTTCAAAAACACCTTCCTATAACCCTTTCTATTTACTGACAACACCCCTGTGTTTATCAGCTACTGAAATGTTGATCCATCCATCAGATAGGGTTCACTGAACAGAGTTATTATTTACAGTAAATTTATACTCCAAAAAGAGAAGCATCAAGTATACAGCTTACGTTTTGATGTCAGTTGCCTGATTGATAATCCATGTGATCTCATTACCTGATTATACCCAACAAGACTGCAAAGTTTGTCAAGACATTTGTCCAACCTTGATGTCATACAAGTTACTTTACAGAATCACAGAATCCTAGGGATTGGAAGGGACCTCGAAAGCTCATCCAGTCCAACCCCCCTGCCAGAGCAGGGTCACCTAGAGTCCATCACACAGGAACGCATACAGGCGGGGTTTGAATGTCTCCAGCCAAGGAGACTCCACAGCCTCTCTGGGCAGCCTGGTCCAGTGCTCTGGCACTCTCACAGGAAAGAAGTTCTTCCTGAGATTCACATGGAACCTCCTGTGCTCCAGTTTGCATCCATTGCCCCTTGTCCTATCATTGGTCATCACTGTAAAAAGCTTGGCTCCATCGTCCTGACCCTCACCCTTTACATATTTGTAACCATGGATGAGGTCACCCCTCAGTCTCCTTTTCTCCAAGCTAAAGAGCCCCAGCTCCCTCAGCCTTTCCTCATAAGGGAGATGTTCCACTCCATCCATCATCTTTGTGGCTCTGCGCTGGACTCTCTCAAGCAGTTCCCTGTCCTTCTTGAACTGTGGGGCCCAGAACTGGACACAATACTTAAAAATATGTGCAAAACAGAAAAAACAGGTAATAAAACCAAAGCAATAAAACATCTCAGGTGATTATATTTCATTGACTCACATATATAAAAATATATATAGTGTGTGTATATATGTATGTAAAATAAAAGTCTAGATAAAGGCCACACGACATCTTCCATTAACTCTACTCACCTAAGTTCTTTTGGATCAAATACTAATTTCACATCATTGACAATAGTTGGCAAATATTTAAGTGCTGCCCCCTAAAAAAAAGAAGAACAACAAATTAACAAGACTGAAATTCATTTGACTTGAAAGCTAAGGAAAGACTGTGAGAAGAAAATCCTACCAGAGTACATTGTCTCAGCTTAAGTATTTGTGGCTTCAGCAGAACCCCTGTGGCTTGCTTTTAGCATACTTTTTTGGGGATAAAATACCTAAATAGGAACTCAGGGAAAATTCAACTTTTAGAGCTAATAGATTTCAAAGAAGAAAGAGGCATGACAGATTAGCACACCGGGAAAACTGACAACTTGCACCAAAATTAGAGATCTATAAGCTCCTTCCAACTTGTCACAGAAACCTTCTGGTGTATCAGTACATAACACATAACTCAGTAATGTTCCTTCAATAATTTTTTTCCCTATCTCTGTAGAGCTGAGGAAGCACCTTCTCTTCATCCTCCTCATCAGCCACACTGCAGTTGTTTGGGTTTAATTCTCCCTTCGCTACTTAAAAATGAAACAAAAATGCACAACTCATTTTTCCCTGCAGTAAATTCTTGGTAGCCACTGATGAAACTGCAGTTCTTCCCAACTGCCCTGGTTTGCAATCGTCACTCCATGTCACAGTACAGAATGAAAGGATTCCAAAGATACCAACACACGTTTCATATTTTAACTATTCATAGTAATTTTAACTAATTTTGTCTTTCCATTTCTTCAGTAATGATTAATAGTTATTGGTTTCTAGACCAAATACTCTCTTACAGGTATCAAAAGCAGAACTCCAGCAATTACAAATCGCTGCCCAACAATTAAATGCAACCCTGCCAGAATACACTTTGAGTTAGACAATAGTAAATGGACCGCTAGCAACACCACAGATACAAATCACTTAGTCTACACAAACAGTAGTTTCAATCAGATAAAGTTGGGTTTTTTTCATTCACTTACAAATGGAGTTAAATACCCTATTGCAAATAACAGATCAAGAAATCTGCCTAAGAAACCCTAAGGCAAAAGTCTTTTGTTTTAAACTAAACCTTATTAGCTCATACACATGCACTATTTTTACCGTTCCTCAAATTCTTGTGTCCACTGAGCACCAGACTAGAAAAAAACCCACATTAATTCAAATATAAACCACAACAGCCAGACTTATTTCACTTACTTGTGCATGTTATTATTAATATCAAATGGTTTGATTACAGATGTCTTTTTGCCTCTAAAGGGGGAACGATTCACTCCCCATCCAGGGCATTTCTGTTTGTGGGTTTAATGCTCAGCACTTGCAGATTCCATCAACGAGAACACCACGTGCCCCCTCATCCTTTTGAATCTGAAGGATGACGTGCCCTTATACTTTTCTTTTTTAATCAGTTCTTTCCTAGTCTGAAGTCCATGGCATGACAGCGATTATACGATACAACTCCACACTCGGAGGAATTCAAGAGACAGAAGAATCCTGTGTAGCAGTAGTTGTTAATAGTAAGAGGAGCCACAGGGATGTAAATACAAACCCACTTATCTGTTTTCAAACAACTACACTTTCCTGCCACAAGCCTGATAGTTTTAAATCAAATTCCACTGTTGAATGCACGAGATCAGCTGCTGGATTACAGTCACCAAGGACATCTCGGTCCAAGTTGTTAAGCAAAAAAGGGGGAAAAAGGTTTAGAATCCACTATCAATGAAATACTTTGCCTTTCCAGCTAAAAATACAAGTACCATTAATGATTAATATGGCCTATTTTAGAGCAAAGTTCAAGTATATTATACAGTATAATTATTTTAATTAAACCATTTGCATATCTTTAGATAAGATTAGCAGAGGTATCAGCGATACGAAATATGCCTTTTCTTGAATAATGTATGAAGCAGTTATTAATTTACATATTTCTCAATAAAAATGCAGATTAAAAGTTAGTTTGGTTAGATGGTTTAAGCAAGCACATACCCCTGTCCAAAACCATACCCCAAAAGCACAACTTTAGGCAATTCCTTTCTCTAGATTGTAAGTCACTCTTGGATTCTTTAGGAATTGTATAAGTTTTGCTATGCCAGCATGCACACACGTGGCTGCAAGTGAGCACTGAGTATCACCCTGGAAATGTCACCCAACCCATCGTGGAGGAGAACACCAGGCTACGGCAGCTGAACAAATTTCTAGTTAAAAATATTACATTATTAAAACTTCAGCGCACACCACGCTCATCTCCAAATCAGCTCCTGTATGGTTCTGCAAAGCAAACATACAATTTATTTTCACTGAATATTCATTACCACAGAAATACTGCCAACACAGAACAAAATGTGTAAGGTGACTGTTACAGCACGTGCTCTTCTCAAATTCAAACTTCACTAGAATTGAGTAAATACCCAATATTTCTGATCAATATTTGCTCAATTAAAAAGGTGTATTCCTACAGCATCACTACTATTTGTTGTTTGCTATTAATTTAAAAAAAGCTGTCTTAACCTGCTGAAGCATTCACAGAAAAAGCAGAAAAGGAGGGGGGGAGAGCTTTAAGCTGAAATATGCCACTAACAGTCTCTGCTTTTACAGAATGAACTCTTCAGGAGAGAAAGAAACTTGTCAAGTAACTTCAAGCAGACAGCACGGGACGTTTGCCAGCACTTGCTGACCACTTCTAAAGGAGCAAGAACCAAGCAAGCCACCAGGTTAGATGCAGATTTCAGAGTGTTCCAGTTTTTATTCATAGTCCATTTAAACTGTCAAGCTTGATCATCAAACATTTCCACGTATGCTTAAAGGACTACTTACAGGCTCAGAAATCAAGCTCATAACTGTAATTATGCAAATAGTCCCATTATGTGCACGCTTATGTGTTTTGATGGATGAGGGCTCTAATGACCAGTTATAAACCACAGCCATCACTGTGTTTTTATTTGCTTATCATTCAAACGCATGTAGCAATAAATGTTTAGTAACACATACTAAGAGAGAGCTTGCATTTTATATCCCGAATTAAAATTTCACACTGTGCTGGCACAAACATTAAAATTAACACTTTAGTGGCTTAAATGAAGAATTATCAGGTAAGACTATTTAAAATATCAATTTAAAGCCTGTAGTTACAAACAATTATCAGCCACTTAGGTTCTACTTTATGGACAAACCAATTATAGTTTAATATCTTTAAATTTAAAGGAGACTGTCGAAGCGTATTTCCCAATTTCTAATTTCAACTGACTGCATTATATGTCAGGCTGTATGAGCAGATGAGGAGGCTCTGCAGCCCCATGATTAAATCTCTATCTGTGTGATACAAAGGTCTACTAAAGTAACTTTGTGCTGGTATTAACTCTTGTGAAAGAGCAGCTCTCATTGTAGATTTTACTGTTAGAAGCTGCAGCTGAAAGTAGATCTTTTCTCAGCAGTAGCGTGACTGCAATGCTGGTTATTCCCAGGATACTGGAATACCTAAGCAAGGAATATTAAATTCAGCAGATAAGGAACCTGTCCTCGTCTTCTTGTACAACATCAGAAAAAAAACAATCAATATGGTTTTGTTTTTTCCTATTGAAATACATTAAATTAGATTACTTTCCACTCTTGTTCAGCACTGGACAAAGGTTCAAATTCCTGATTTCTGCAAAAAGTACATGGTAAACTAAAAATATCCTCATTTCATAGTTACACAGTGATGCCAAAGGCACTTGAACATTCAAAACAGCATTAGAGAAAACACAACAATGAAGAACCTTAATTCCTGTGATTTTTTAATCAAACAGATTTTGGCAGTAACAGCCTTGTGATCACATTAGACACATACCCAAAGATGGAAATAACACACACACACTTCCTCAATAATTATACATAGCTTCAAGCTGGGCTGCAATAAAAATGTTACTGCCCAAAGGGGCTTCTCTCTTTGTGGAAAAGAAGTGACACATTATTATTACTACTACCCTTATCAGGTTACAAATCATTCATTTTAAGTACTACAAAGCACAGAAAGAAGCAAGCAAAGGGGAAGAATAAAAGGAGAGAAAGCAGAACAAGACAGCACATCATATGAATAATGGATATGTTTTCCCTGTTACTGAGTTAAACTTCCTTGTACACTCACTGCTATGTTGGCTGTCAGGGTATTACTGGATTTTGTATTTTTTCCCCTGGGATGTGATTCACATGTGAGTCAAATGACGCCAGCAAGCCCATGGCAGCCCACGAGCCACCTCCTGGCGTGTCTCACACCCCCTGCTTCCCCCCCTCCCCACCACAGATGTGCACTTAACACAACTAGGTGCTAACTCCCCCTTTACAGACACCTCATCTGTGTATAAGAGGTATTGTACCACAGCCAAAGCACATATATATGAAGAGAACCATTACCTGACACTTACTACATGACCCAGCTGCCAATACAACCCATCCAACTGCTAAGTCAATGAGCAGAGTGCTTCAAGGATACCCTTCCAAACTATAAAAAAAAGGCAATTAAGTATGCCAAGAAATAAAACTCACTAAGTGAAAATAATAAGGTGCAGAAAAGTCAAAGCTTTGCCTTAAATAGAATAAATTAAGCGATAATTGACCGTCACACTTCTCTGCACAGCCAACAGCAGGGGACAAAATTCCTAGGTTTTATTGTTCTACAGATTAATTGCAACTTATTCCTTAAATCACCACAACCCCCTCCCTATCTGGAGTAGTCATCCTTTGCGACCTTTAAGATGAATTCACTGATATGCTTATCATGACTTAACAGTAATTGTATTTTCCTGTATTTTTCTTCAGAGCAGCAGCTAAATAACACCAGGGTTTTTTTCACATTGAAGAAACAAATTCAGTGGTGGCCTGTATCAAAAACCAAACTTTCAGACATGGTAAGAAGGCCAGAACAGAT
Source organism: Aegotheles bennettii (assembly GCA_013398125.1). NCBI lineage: Eukaryota > Metazoa > Chordata > Aves > Caprimulgiformes > Aegothelidae > Aegotheles > Aegotheles bennettii. Next base: position 773,876 of record VZRW01001813.1, on the reverse strand, counting down.
AAGACCAAGCGTAACAGAGGCATCACTTGTAACAGTGATCCCTCTGAACATCACTGAAGGGTCCACCACAGTGCCCACGCTGCCATGGCTCTGATTTTGCCAGATGGTTCATTTCCAGACAGGTTTCATGAGACAAGAAGGGGTAAGGAATGGGACCCACAGAGAGAAAAACTGGCACATTCCTCACATCTAAAGGGTCAAAGAGTTTCTATGACTAAAAATGTATCTTAAACCAGCATTTAGAAAACACTGTCGGCAAAACAGTCACTTGATTCTGAAAGGAACCTTTTTCCTCAAAAACAATTGCAGAAAAAAACCCCTCAAACCCCTAAAAACCTGTTAAGAGCACTTCGACACATGCACATACAAACAGCGTAAAATAATAGTAAAGCTTTGTTTATTTTTTGGAACAACAAAGAGAATCCCAAAAATCCCAACTGCTTAAATTACCCAGAGGAGCTGCCAGACAGAAAGATTCCCAAGCCTTTCCCTTCTTCGTGAAGACAGCCACACACCAGCAGTCCTCCCAGAAAGGGATGGGAGGACAGATACACACCTTCTTTACGTCATTAGGCAAATGAAGCACCTCAACTTGAAGTTTTGTGACTCCCACCAGGGCTCAAGACAATCTGAATCCCACTTCACTCCTAGCAGTTCCTCCAGGACACCGTGTGAGCCTACCCTCTGAGCCCAGCTCCCTTCCAAGCCCTCCTCAGTTTTAAGCTGGGGAGAAGACAGACCAGTACTCCTATGTGGAGTCTGCTTCTGCAAAGCTTTGAGTTTGCTGGAGTTGGCTTCACTCATGAAAACCATAAGCCTCTACTCACCCATGCCCAAAGTCACCAGGTCCACCTTCTGAAAAGCCACGCAGATTATGATTTCAAACACAGGCAATCCAACATAACAGCAAGCCACGATGAGCACACCTACACAGGAGTGCATATGCTCAGAAACGTGCTGAGAAGCATCACAAGATGGGTACAATTGTAGCATATTTCATATGCCATTTGGAGATGTATCTTCAACACGTTCTGTCTCCAAGCCAGAAAGCCATGGTGCAGCACTGTTTGTAAGCATCTCCACTACTTTGTCACATCTGGTAGCCATTAGTACAACTGAAGGCTTGGGGAATAAAAAAAATTACACTCTCTCAACATAAAAATTTTATTCTACTACACTTGAACTAACTCCCTGATGTACTGACACAAAGCTACACTAAAGAGGGACCAAAACCACAGCACTATATCCTACTATAACATCCTTCTACCACGCAGTAGAAGACAAATCATCTACACAAATGCTTCTTTGCCATCTGAAAGCATACTAAGATAGGGTAGCCTTGCTAAGCAGCTTGAAGTCACTTCTGAGATAATTTTGAGTAACAGACAAATAATTACACAGTTAAAAATATTGAGCAATTTTTTCATTAATACAAACCAGAAATTACTACTGTGACAGCAACAGTGGGCACTGGTAAATGAGAACAAATACAGCAAAGTGGTCTTGCAGCAACAGAAAACTAACATTTATCCCATTATTGGGTTTATAATCATGAAGAATGTCAGAAACCAGTATAAAAAGCTTCTTTACATTAGCTGTTTAAGAAAACAGCAATACTAACTTAAGGTTAGACTGAACAGATTACTTTTGCAAAGTATTAAACAAGATGTATTCTGAACAGTGTACTACAGGTTTTGTCTAGGATTTAAGTGCATTTCTTTGTACTACATAAAAGCAAAAATACTTCATCTAAAAATGCCATTTTCTGAAGTCATTAATTTCAAACAGCACTCCTGGTCTCAGAATTAGACATAAAATCTATTTGTTCAAGATAGTATATTCTTACAGACTCTTTTGTTTGATGAAGCAATACATTTGTTTTACGGGACTCAATTTGTACATGATTTTAATGTTAATGTTCATCTTTTGTGTCATTCAACACAAAGCACCTACGTTCTGCACGAGCATTATCCCAGGTGCCATTCTATTGAATCATCAATCCAGCCAAACCAACCCCAGCCAGCAGCTGGATGAAACAATTTCCAGGAACGCTTAAATACTCTTTTTGATTTGTCCCTGTCTACAGCATTCATTTGTTCCAAATCACAACTGAAACAGTGCCTTTGCCATGAAATTTGGTGTAAAATAGCTCAAAGTATGATCCCAAGTGGCGTTGCGCTCCTCTGTATATTCCTGTATTGCTGCCAGTGTAACAGCAGACTTTCCCCATGTAGGTTCTAAGGGACACAGAAACCTCAGTCCATGGTTGCATTTTGTTACTCAACTAATTTTAAATGATGGTTATAAAGCACCCAACCTGCTGGAGAGCCCCTGCAGACTTATGCAGTCTCTTGTTCTCTTTCCTTGATACCTCAGTAGCTTGCAATGTATTTCCCTGTCTTCACTTAAATACTTTTCTGTGGCTTTAGCAATAAATGCTCAATATCTGAGTAGGAAAAAGTACTGTATGGATACTGAGAAATATGTATCATGTGTTAAAAGTGACAAGGATTATTAAAAAAGCCACAGACACAAGAGAACTGGCATTAGTGAAACGCTATCATCTTCCACCTCTGCTCTCTGTGGTCACATTACAGGATAATTTTATATACACACCTACTTTATCAAGATCATTTCAAGCACAGACAACTAACTCAGCTACCAGCCTATCTTTTTTCTGTCATCCTGAACAGGAGTACAAAGTCACGCAGAACACCAAACATTAGAGCAAACTGCAAGAACCCTGCTGAGAATAGTTCAGCTCCCTCATACCAACGCAGTCAAAATTAGACAGTCCTCATAAATTTGATGCAGCTGGCTCAACTGCCCTTGTTTCAAAGAGACACAAGAATAAATTACTAGGAAACATTTGCATTTTTATCTAGACTTGAAACGTCATGCTAGGCTTCAGCTGAGCTCATGCTTAAATGGTGAAAGGTTAAGGAAATAATTATCATGCACCAATTAGCAGAAAATAGGAATAAAACCAGGAAAGCTCACTACACTTGTAATCATTAGAAATACGTGCACGTACCAAGTGCTGCACAACTTATTTAATCAAGCAATCCTTAAAAATCAAACTGATACTTGAAAGACAAAGTTCAATCTATTTCTCAAACTGTTATTGCAGCCCACCACCACTCATCATGCACAAGAGATTTTTCTTAGTAAGAAGACAACCAAAACATCTGTCAGCTCAATCACTGTTTGAATTTCCCTCTCCAGTTTGGACAATTGCATGCCTTAAAAAAAAAATCATGTGTAAAAGCCAGCCCCTGAATGCCGGCTTCCACTGCAGTCAACACCGACACAAAAATCCCTTAACAATTGTATTTAGTTAATTAATTACAAAAACAAACTCTATTGTTTTGCACACTAATTTATACCATAAATATTATGGTATAAAATTTATACCATAAATATTATGGTATATAAATTTATACCATAATTTATACCATAGCAGCTTCTCAAATTCAAGGAGTGACAATTGCTGCCTTTACAGCCTAGGATGAAAGTGTTTTTATTCATTCTTACACCTTAACCTTTTGACTGCAACACATTTGTGTCCACTAAGAGGTATAAATGCTAGCAAAGTTCTGCTCAGCCCGGGTTCCAAGAATATATGGATTTGTACTTACTTAGTGTAGGAACACGTAGCTGAAGCATTACGACTCAAACTTAAAATAACCTTTTAAAAGTGTTTTTGAATTATTATTTTGCAATATAAAAAGCTCACAAAATGCAACAGACCTTTACACTCAAAAAAACACAAACCCCAAACATTATTTTCCATGCATACGCTAAGCCAGCCACTCCAGTAACACCCAAGACTGGGTGACCAGTTCTTCAGCACAGCGTGACCATTCCCTGCACCAAGGCACTGGGCAGTAGAGCAGGGGCACCTTCAGAGCTCCCATGGGGAGCAGTGAAGGACAGACAGATGACACAGACATGCCTCTCCTAACCCCAAGGCCAACTCAAGGCTCCTTGCAGGACCTTCTGAAAGAGGTCAGGTCATTGCTCAGCCATGAGACTGGGAGTCAAAGCACCCTCAGTAATGCAAAGCATGATTTTGGTGCAGCAGAGGATTTTGCAGATAGACAAAGCTTTTGCTTTTTAGGTTTGGTTGGTTTTTTTTCCCTTGGGAAAAATTTAAATCAGTGCTGTGTACAGTTATACCTACTGGCAGCCAGCAAAACTGCTAAGTACCATTTTCAACGTGCCCTCCACAGAAAACACTCTTGATTTTGTTTCCTTAAAGGCTGGAACTGAAGTCAGGTTTGCAAAGCAGCCACATCTACAAATTTTCACCTACCCTAAGAAATTCTGAATAGCCATAATCCTAAAAGAGGTACAAATTCAAAGGCTGTTTTTGTGCTCTACAAGCTTAAATTCTTGTACAATTCATACTGTCTTCTGTTGAGGATTATTTTTTTTAAATGTACCCAAAACCTTGAGAAATTCAAATTAAAAAAAAAGGGGCAATTTAAATGCAAAAATATTAAGGAACTGAAGACCTGAGCTGCAGTCAGAAACAGCTCATCAGCTTCCACGAGGACATAAATATTTGAATAGATGAAGAGCAATTCTTGCTAAGAACATAAGACTGCAGTCATCCATTTGCCCCTGCTCAGTGTCAGCTCAAAGGCTACTCCTAACAGATAGGCTGGAAAAAAATTCAGTATATCCAGCCCAAAGAGAAAAGTTGCAAATATTTCAGAAAAAAAACTTTCCAGTGGCAGTTCTGCTTCATGTTGATAAACTATCGAGAGAGATTACAGTTTTTGCAAGAAGAAATAGAAATATTCAAATGTGTGAATTAAGCATCTGTCTCAATGTGAAGCACCTTCATTTTCTACGTAGGTCTTTTCAACTTCTTATCTTTCCAAACAGACTGATTTTGTATACCCTTACCTAGCTTCCCCAATATATATTAAAAACAGTAGAAGCAGCCTGAAACTGCTACAGCTAGATCTCCTGATCTTCACCACACAACACAGGGACCTAGCAACTGACCTGCTTACCTCCATGAGTTTTCTACAGAACTTCAGCAGATTATCCAACAGTAGAAGAGATGCTCACTGTGTCACACTGATGGTTTGTATAGCACAGCACTTTGGGCTCCAACAGTGGCCACAGGAGATGCCATTTATGGTTTCTGTGGTCCATTCCCCTCCTGGCTACCCCAGCATCCTTCAGAGGCTGCATCTCCACCCATCCCTTCAGAACATCTATGGAGCCGTGGTCTGTAAATCTGCCTAAGCTCTTCCTGGGTCTGCTGGCACCACCTGCCTCCATAACCCTCTGTGACAGCAAGCTTCAGGAATGAGAAACTATTCTTTTACTTGTTTAAACTATCCTCCTACTGATGTCAGCGAGTGCACCCGAATTCTTGTACTGTGAGATTTGCTGCAGAGGAGTTCCACAGACTGCTCGCCCACCAGGAAGGTGCACCATTCCCAGTCCTGGTCCTCTGTACCCCTGTAACTATTTCCTGAGGTACAGCAACCAGAACAACACCTGGCACACAAGCCACAGATGCACCAAACCATCTCACAAGCAAATGACAGCCCTGCCATGCTCTCCTTATCCCTCTGGCTGACATGCAACACCCTGTTGGTTCTTCACCTGCCACTGCGTGTGGAACTGATGACCCTGGAGAGCTGTCAGTTATGACTCCAAGGTGTCTTCCTCAAACTGCAACTGCCAGCTCGTAGTAGAGCACCACACAGGGATTAATTTACTCTTTCTGAGATGCACTGCCTTACATTTGTCTACCTTGTAGTTCACATTTTAGCCCCCTCAGTTTCGTGAGGTCCTTCTGATGTTCCTCCCCACTAGCATGGTACTTAACTACCAACTCCAAATCACTGATAAAGATGCTGAATGAAGCCTGGGATGTCATGTCCAATTTCCCTGGCTACTGACACCCTCCCAGGACTCCAACAGCCTTGTCAGGCAAGTCACAGAAGCCATCCTCACACTCATATTTATCCACCTATTCAATAATTTTACTCTTTGTAATAGAACCACACATTTCTAGTCACTGCAAAAACTGTGGTGTTTCAAATAAAAGCAATCTCACCAGCTGCAAAAAGCCAATACTAACAATTACATCTTCTAAGAGGTAAGTAACTAAGAGTCCAAAGGAGATGAAAGCAATGAATAATGAATGAAAGGTCAAGGCTTCTGAAAGGCATCCAAAAGCACCCTTCTCAGACAACCCCACCCTGGCTCATCCGTCAGTGCTTCACCTAGCAGTGTATTTCACGTAGCCAAATGCAGACAGTAGATGTGTTTCCCATGTTTGCAGAGATCTAGGTGTGAAACAATACACAGACTAGGAGAGACACAGCAGTAGTGTGGTCTCTCTAGCCTTTGCTAGGAAGTTTGTCTTCTTTTCCCATATCTCAGGTGAAGACAACCAAATCTATTTTTGGGGGTATTTTTTCTTTTTTCCTTTTTTCAAGGCATAAACTGTTGAAAAACTTCCTGAATTAGGCCTCACAAACAAGTCCTGGGAAAATAACTCTTGTATTCAGTCCTCATAACTTGAATACATCCTATTTGTAAAACACTGGGTAGTGCACACCGAGTTGCTGACTCAAACTTCACCGATTTCCATTCAGGACAGACACTTTGTCAGTGGCATGAAAATACAGCTTTCTTGAAACATGTAATATCCCTGCTTTGTTATCAGATGATACAGTCTCAGTCTCTGCCTGACATATTTGAACTCAGCAGCTTTATCCCCGCTACCTATTTCTGCTGTGTGCTCAGCATGGTATTACTTAGTCTAAGCCCTGCATGCTCTCAGCTACAAAGGACCTGTGTCTTTTACTTAGGTGTTTTCCCACTGTACTCTTCCCAGCTCTCTTCAAGAGCAACCTCTTGCACTGGCACAGCACTTTGCCAGTGGCTTTTTTTGCCTCCCAGGTGCTATAAACCACTGCACATCTGAGCAGGAGCAGTCACACTGTCAAACTGTCCCCAGATTCAACCCCAATTCTTATCCCCTTTTACAAATTCTACTAGGAATCACAAGTGAATTTCAAGGTGTAGCTTATCAAACCTGTGTTTAGGACAGTCTCTGTACCTTTCCATGGCCAAAGAGATTCACTGACACAACATGAGACCAGTATTGGCACAGTGACCTCAGATGACCCTGGATGCAAAATCCTAATGGTCCTGTATCTCCATGCTTCTGCTCGGTGATATCAATACCCATATGCTCACTTAAGGTCAGAGACCACATTCCCAACTCCATAAGCCAGCCAAAGTTAACAAAAGTAGATACTGGTTTAAAGGGACAAAAGGAGACAGGTGTGGGGTGGAGTTTGCAATCTGACTCTCTACTGATTTGCCATTAAAAATATCTCCTAGGGCTTAAGATGCTACACTGAAGTTCCTGAACATCCCAGGATATAAATACACATCATATGAAAATATAAATATGCATCATAGAGAAATGCATAAGAATATGAAGATCTACATTCTAATCAGCATCTTACAGACAATGCCTTAAAAATACCTTAATGTTAAGGTTATACAAGTCAAGTAAGCTAAATGCCATTTAACCCTTAAGTTCTCTTTTAAAAATAGAAAGTGAGGTATTTGTTGCAATTTAAGTAAACTTACTTGTTTGAAGCACATTCTTCATATAGTTACAAACCAGAAGCACTATGTACTAGCCATGTTTGATGTAAAACACACTTCTGGGCACAAAGAGAAGTACACACTTCATTGACCACCCAACTGTGGTTTAAGATGCAGAAGCAAAGCCAAGCTGGATGCCTGTAAAGTACATACCTTCACTATGACTGTCTGATCAGAGACGCTGCTCATCATCTCATTGATGGACTTAAAGAGCTGCAGCAGAGACTCCCTGAAGTCTGCTTCTCCTTTGTTTTCATAAAGTCTGAAAAATAATTAGAATCGTAGAACCATCAAGGTTGGAAGAGACCTTCAAGCTCATCCAGTCCAACCACCAACCTACACCACCACTAACCCACATCACTCAGCGCCACATCCAGATGCATCTTGAACACTTCATTAGGTTTCATAAGCACAACCCAACTAAAATGCAAATGGAAACATTTTTAACAAAACCTGTTCAAATGACAGATGATAATTTGTTGCATTACTTTAAGTTCAAGAACTTTGACAAGTTTCTTCACTGAACCAAGAAGTTTTCTTTCACAAAAAACTAAAGACATGACAGACTGACCAACCTGGGCCAGCAGGAACAACACATTTTTATTTTAAAGATTCCTATGTAAAATGCCACATCCAGTATTGTTGTTTATGCCTTCAGATCATGGTGAATCCCTGAGCTGTGACCCAATTCCACATGCCCATGCAGCAGTGGGATAAAGTCTCTTCACCCTGCACAAGAGCTAGCAGATGTCTGGGAGGACCAACGCCAAGCAGTTCCCTGATGTGGAAACCAGAAAGCATCCCGACAACTGCCAGCAATCATTAAAATCTACCCGTGGCCTAAGGTGAGTGACCTTGAGCTCTGTGAAAGAAAGAAAAAGCCTATCAACTCACTGTTTGCTGAAAAAAAGCCTTTTTTTTCCCCCCACACTAAACTGGTTAAGGCTCAGTTTCCCATCCAGTCAATACAGCTGCTTCAGACGAAGGACTAACCCACAGCTAAAGTTCACAAGGCAGGTCCCAGTGCCTTCAGGCAGGTTTCCTCAGAGCTGATCTGCCCACAACAACCCCTTGTCTCTCTGCCAGATACTTTCAGGGGGATAAAAAATTGCCTGAAATGCCTGAGCAACACCAGAGGCAAAAAATACACAGCCAGGCCAAAGAACTTGGTCCACTGGTTTGATACAGCACAGGAATTAACGTTCCTGAAACTCTCCTGAGTATTTTAAATGTGGCATGATCTCTGGGGTTCAGGTGTAGGATGAGAGAATTCTCACTATGAGATGGAAAGAGAGGGAGATGAGACCAGTAGGTCCACATAAATCCTTTAAATATTTTACCCCCCCTGGCAATATGTATGACTCATCTACGTAAGGGCTGTTGCAAAGACACTTCTTGAACCTCAGCTATACAGACTTAACATGACCCAGAAAAAAAAAGATCAGTGTTTAAAAGAAGCCCAGGAGAACCTGGCCTCCAGGCCCAATCTAAACAAGTGTGTTTATAAACGCCATATGGCACTTTTTCCCTAGTAAAACCCCACACTTACCTGTCAGCTTTGATTACCTCCAAGAGCCTTATCCAACCGCTATCAGGCGTCCAAAGCCCTCCTTGGTTCCACTAGCTCTGTCCATGACCTCACCTAAACACTTTGCACCAAGACCCATTAGAGCAGCTCCCAGTAAGAGTTCCCTTCCCCTCTATTCTCCTCCATTTTCTCCTGGGGTTAAACCCAGTAAGAAGATCAGGAATGTGGTCTGCACTCAAAGAGCACCACACCCTGGAATTTTATACGTACAGTCATAGTATGATTTCTTTGTGTTTGAAGATGTCATGATGGACCATCTCTTACAGAAGGAAAGGGGATTATCTTTTTAAGATAAACACAGTGTTAAGAATGTTTGTGCTGCTTTACACTGAAACCAATGTGCATAATTTTTAATGCTGTGTTCGTAAGCCCTTGGGAGCCACAGATATTAAAAAAACCTATTTAATCAGTACACAGGGGAAATGAATGCTACAGAAAAAAATACTAAATTATGTTATTTTGCTGTGCAAACATCTATTCCCCTCTTAGGCTGAAACTGGGGGTTATGCAGGAGAAATTATTTCTTAACTCCCAATTTCAATAATGGATTTCAGGGTCCCCCTGAACAGACTAGAGAGGGAAGACTAATACCAATATAAGGAGTAACTAAACTTGACAGTCCTGTAAATCAGACAGAAAGCTTTGCATTTCAAAAAGGAAATTGTAATATACAAGTTAGTCACAAATGTGTTTCTACTGTCAGTTATTAACATGTATTTATTTAACACACCTGGTAATGCACAGAAACACTGCAGCTATGAGAAAGCCAGGATTACACCAAGTTGACCCTTCTTGCACTGCCTTCACAAAATTTAAGGCAACATAACCACTGGGATCATTACTGAGTAAACCAAATGAAGGTATTTCTAGAGTTCACTTATAATATTTTGCCCTTATAAACCTTGATATACTGAACAAACAGATTTGCCACACTAGATGAAGTAGGTTTCTGCATATTTATTCAGAACTGAAGCTTGCCTTCAATCACCTTATTAAAATGCTTCATATTTTCAGTCCACTACCATATTACTGAAGTTAAAAATATCCAGTATTTTTTACTAAAAGATTCTGCCAGCTCGTTGTGATTTCTCAGTGAAACACCAGTGGTATTTCAGAACACTGCCACGCTTCTGCATTATAATCACTTCAAATCACACACCTCAGGCAGGATTTAAGTCCTACGGTAGAACAAATCATGGTGTCATTCAGCATTCAGTAGCTTTGCTGATTAATCCCTTGTCATTGAGAGCCGAGTCTTCCCAACACTAAAGAACAGTGAATCAGTTCTTAGCATGAGGAAATCCAATGGCCAGTACTACAGGGTCATATTGTCTGTAAATCTCATCTCCAGCAAGAGAGACTTATTTTTTTCTGTTTTAAAGTGATTTGTAGGACCTTCAACAGTATAAGTGACATTCAGTATTTTATGAATCTCACTGCAAGACTCTCACAGACATAAATTACAGCCTCTAATTTAGAGTAAAGTTGGTGGAAGTGGTAACACCAGAGCTCTCCATAAATCCCTTGAAATAAGGTTGTTACCATCGCTAACAGGTAGGAAAAGTATTGAATCTAAATAAAGACAGATACATCATCAACTTGTTTTATAACTTTGTGTATAAAACACAAATTCCTGACTTCCCAATTAACCTAGAATAATTATGCTTGACTTTACAGACAAGCACCTGCTGCAGACACACCAGTGAGTCCACCATGAAGGAGGCCAAGTGGGGAGCAGAGAGCAGCCCCCAGCAGGACTTTGCCACACCAGCAGGCATAGAAAGAGATCTTACAGAAACTCTAATGATTCTCCTAGCAAAAATGCTATCACTTGAGGAGATTTCTGCAGCCCTTCTTTCTTTCCACCTTCCCATCTTCTCTCACTGAAACCTATTGAGACTGCAGGGCCTGACACACCACAGCTGACCTCCAGCAGTTTCTGTCTGCTCTGACAGGCGAGGGGCCCAGGGGTTTAACTCCAACAATACTCCTGATTTTCTTTTACCAGGCAGTGTGCCAAAAAAGGTGAATCTCATGCTCCTTTTCCCCCTTGCCATCCATCCGTTCTGACTCTTCCCTCTCCATGTCTGGCCTATGAATCAAGACCTCTGCAAACTACAGCTTCTCCCCGAGCCCTGCAAGCACCACACGAGGACAAATGTCATGGTTTTCATCCAGAAGAGCTGCCCCTTTGCTGTGCTGCAGAATTTTCCATACTTTAGTCTTCCCTGGATGTGGGACAGGGCAGCACAGCTGCTCAATACCTTCAACATTTCAGTCACTGTACCAGTTATTAACTAAAGTTTACTAAATAGTGGCAAGCTTTATTTGTTCAGAGACCTAAACTATAGAAAGCTGCAACACATCATGATTTTAGCAGTGCACTACTACGTAAAATACCATCTCAGACACAGATTTCTTCTGTTTACTGCTTTCCACACAGCTGGGTTCAACATCCAGGAAATCTGGCTCACTCTTCACAGAATCCCAGAATCCTAGGGGTTGGAAGGGACCTCGAAAGCTCATCCAGTCCAACCCCCCTGCCAGAGCAGGGTCACCTAGAGTCCATCACACAGGAACGCATCCAGGCGGGGTTTGAATGTCTCCAGCCAAGGAGACTCCACAACCCCTCTGGGCAGCCTGGTCCAGTGCTCTGGCACTCTCACAGCAAAGAAGTTCTTCCTGAGATTCACATGGAACCTCCTGTGCTCCACTTTGCATCCATTGCCCCTTGTCCTATCATTGGTCATTACTGACAAAAGCTTGGCTCCATCGTCCTGCCCCTCACCCTTTACATATTTGTAACCATGGATGAGGTCACCCCTCAGTCTCCTTTTCTCCAAGCTAAAGAGCCCCAGCTCCCTCAGCCTTTCCTCATAAGGGAGATGTTCCACTCCCTTCATCATCTTAGTGGCTCTGTGCTGGACTCTCTCAAGCAGTTCCATGTCCTTCTTGAACTGTGAGGCCCAGAACTGGACACAGGACTCCAGATGTGGCCTCACTAGGGCAGAATAGAGGGGGAGGAGAACCTCTCTCGACCTGCTGACCACCCCCTTTCGAATGCACCCCAGGATGCCATTGGCCTTCTTGGCCACAAGGGCACATTGCTGGCTCATGGTCATCCTCCTGTCCACCAGGACCCCCCAGGTCCCTTTCTCCTCCCTTTCTCTTAGGGAACTCCTGATATTAATAACTGAAGATATTTCTAAAACAGTGCAATATAGAGCAAGTTTAACTTGTGGTGTTGAAATTGTGATGCTTTTTGAACGATGTCAATGGGAATTACAGGCAGTTTCAGCTTTTGCCATACTTACTGGTTGAACAATATCCTGGACCTCACGATGAACTTGAAGATGTACTCCAAAGCTTTCATAGCTTTGAAGAGTTGATCAGTGATACCACACTTCTCAGCATTATCCACGTACGTTTTTAAAACTTTAGTCAGTTTTCTGTTTAAATACAAAAATACATACAAGTTACAGGTATACACGCAGAGAAGAATTTCAAATTTGAAAGGTTTCAAGAAAAACTGCATGCGTGAGTAGTGCCCATCAAGTTACAACATTAATTGTGCAGCTAATAAATTCATTATGTTCCTGTCTTGGCTGGTACGTAGCTGCAACCTGTTCTTGAGGAAAAAAATGAAATAACCCACCATAACACCACTCAACACACAAGCAATAGAGCAAATAGAGACTTATTTTCTGCTAGATATTTAGGGATATTCAGATTTAGGCTATTATAAAAACGCAAGTACTACTAATAGTCAAAATAATAGAAGTAATTAAATTCAATACAAACACTGTTTTAATTAAAACAGAAATTGGAAGTTTCTTCATTAAAAAAGCCTTCCCCTTTACATAGTCTTCCCATGGATTTTTGGCTAAAATTTGTGAAATTTATTTCTCAAAAATATATGTAACACCAGTTAGAAATTCTCTTATGCCACATTTTAAAATCTATCAAACATGAAAGTGAAACAATTTTAAAAATACCATTACAATTACCTCCCTTGCAATGACTATAAATCATGATTTCAATGCACCTACAAGCAATTCCATTTCAGATCATCTTTAGCTACACTGTATTTGTCAACATTCACACTAAAATTAAGTAAGTACAACATTATGTACCACTAAGAGGAAATAAAATTGAGTAGACAGAGATCTTGATATATGTGCATTAATTTTAACAGGAGTGAACTGCCTAAGAATCGCTTGGATATTGTCAGTGCAACCTTTCTTCAAACACACTTGTGCAATAAAAGGCAGGGAGGCAGCAGGGATCTGTCACACCCACAGGCACAAGTCAAGCCAGAATTCAGATCTTTCAGCATCCTCGAGCTTAAACCTGCTTCTGTCTGCCTTCATTTAAGGAAGGCAAGGATGCTCTCCACACCTACCAAAGAGCTGCCTTCAGCTCTTGCTAATGAAGGCAGATGCTGGAGGACGCTTCGTCCTTTACCCATTTCCCATGAAGGCTACAACAGTGGTTGTAACTCAGCAAAGTGATTGTAATTTCAAAGTTGTGACTAAAGGCTTAACTCTTCGTCACTGCTTTAAATCAATACTTCTCAAACATTTTCTGATCACATAACAGAGACTGTGCAACAGCCAAGTGTACAGGAGGATTCCCAGTTTGGATTTGTTTTCCTCCCAACACTGCAAAGATATCCACTATATATTTTTCTTCCAACCCTAATAGTCTGAAGCAGCAGCAAAGGACCTAACTGTCAAGAAATACTTAAGACAGCAAATAAAATGGACCTTTGTTATTTTTTGTTATTCACTGCTTCCTACACAAAGTGACAGTAACACAGATAATACAGGGTAGAACAACAATTTAATGCACCAAACACGTATGTGAATCATCCTAAAAGGAACGTGATTTCTTTCTCAACTATGACAGAATTGCTTATAAATACTTTCCTTACAAAAGAATTCTTGTAGGAGTCAAATCATCCCCTCCTTCAATACAACAAAATCAAAACAGCCTCCTTGCAAACGACCAAATGAAAGACATTCTACCTCCAGTCTTCAAGAACCTCCCGTCCTCTATGGGTAAATTCCTAATTATGCTAATTAAACAAGCAACTGAACAAAGTTATCTGGAAAAACTGTGCAAGTCACACTAGAAGTAATTTTTAAAATTTACGTGTAGGCTAACGTGGCGCTGAAATGCTTCTTAATGTAGGTTTCCAAGACAGGATTAAAATGTTGGAATTTTCTGTCAGCAATCAGTCCAATGATAAATACCTGAAAAAAAAAACCAGCACAAATTACTGCACTATCCTCAAAAAATCTTTAATATTTTACAGTCACCCACCTTTCCTTTCAGGTAAGACAATTAAGAATATTTAAAACACAGACTTACTTCAAATGTAGTAACAACCTTCCATGTGTTTGAAATTAAGTAATAAAAACTAACAGCTATTAAGACATTTCATTAGTAATCTTCATTCTAGCATTTACATCATGCTTCTTTTATTTATTCACCATTGCAGTACCTATATTTTATTCCATACAAAATGCAAACTTACCAAAGCATCAAACACTAATGTGTCAAATGTCTCACTCTCCGAGTTCTCCATCATTATGTTAAAAAGTGCATCCAACGTGTCTTGAAGAAACTACAAATAAATACAAAATTCATCACATTTTGCAGAAAAAATGAAATTCAGATATCACACTGGTTTCTACAGACACACTTGCTTTCATTTATATATTTTACAAAGTAATGACATTTTAAAAGTTAGCTGAAAAAAAGGAAAATTAGCATTTTGTTTTTCAGCAAATTATTATTATTTAGTTAAGCTGATTATCTACAGATAGGTATCAAATTGGAAACAAGGTCAGAAATCACACTGGGTACACCTGAACAGTAAGTTTAATCTATTGTAGTGAATGAACAAAAATGTATTTCCAAACTCAGCTTCAGCAGTCAGTCAACAGGGCCATGCAGCTTCTGAAAACTAGTATTTCAGAGCAACAAACCAGACAATCAACTCAGTCTCATGCCAAATAAATCTAGCCATCCTCAGTGGTTTTGAGCTGAGCAATGGTAAGTGCACAGCACACTGCTTTCCATGACTGCATAAACTCAGACCCACGATTTCAAATGAGCACACACACGCAGGCATGGGAAACAGAGCACACGACCTTCTGCCCCAGCCCAACACCTGCACACCTGTAACAGAGGAAGAGTCTTCACCAGCCAGTTGGCTGGACACCCTCATCTGTGCAACACGAAAGTAAAATCAGATTAGTGTCAGGGGACACAAGTTAAACAGAGGGATAAAAGCTGTTTTATGCACGTATAATTACAGTGTTTCTTCCCAGTGACAAGTAGTACGTGCATAGACCAGAGATACTCATCAACCCATTCAGTTTTATCAGCATGGGATTCTGTGTCTGAGCATTTTCTTGCACCAGATGACACAAAACCGACATGGGCTCCTCTCCAAGGCAGAATGAGGATAGATCATGGCCTCAGTTTGTGTTTGCTTTGGTTGAAAGAGAAGGGGTTCAGCATGGATTGCTCCAGCGAGTCTGTTTCAAACGAAGTAAAAATGGGTTTTGTCTTGTAGACAAGACAAGGTGTAGCTGGGGAAGAACATCTGAACAAACAGAAGGCAATTGATTCCAGAGATTGCAATTACAAAGAGATATTATGTACATTGTGGAAGAGAGGAAGAAACAGCCTGACTTCCACGTTCCTCCCTTAGAAAGTTCTGTCTATGCAATCAGTCTCCTGAATCAAGCACAATTCACTTGGACTCTCCCCTGTGTCTAGAGTTAAATCTCAGGAATTCATTTCCATTTAGCAGCTCCCTAAATGCTGCTGAACACCACATTTCCTCAAAACAAGTGAACATGGAGCCACAGTTCATGCTACTCACATAGAGGTGAACAAACAGAAATGTCAAAATTCTTGCAGCTGACTTTAGATTTCAGTTCCAGGGGAAACCCATGTCACAAGTGACTTTCACTAGCAGAGTTCATTTTAAATCTGTTCCCAAGGACTTCATGTAACAGCAGGAAGAATACAGGGTAGATGCTTTTACTGTCTAAAGCAGCAGGAAAACACTTCTCAGGTGGGGAGCTAGTATTGCCAGACTATTAGTTTACATTCTCATATCCTCTAGACTCAGCATAAATGGAGTCAGAGCCTCTGTTAAAGGGAGATAACATTTACAGTTTCCATACACTACTAAAACAGTCAATCACAGAATAAGTATCTTGACTGATCTCTGCTTAGTGATAAATGAACACCAATAGGCAGAGGTATTGTACTCGAGTTTAAAAATAGAAATAGTTTAACAGAAAATTTGAATGTGTTTTATCAAATGTGTGCTTTTTGCAATATACATATCCTGTACCATAGATCATATTTAAAAAAAAAAAAGACCAAAAAGCTGAAAGAATACAAAGGAACAGTTACAAACTAGATGCTATGAAAGTGCAACTGAGCAGCCTACACAAAGACTTTCTGAACATTGCTGTAACAGATGGGTAACAAACAATGGTCTTCAAAAAAAGAGTAAAAATGGTGAAGAGAGCAATATTAAACATTCACTTTGTCCTATGCATAAAATCAAGTTGTGCTCACATCCCTATGCAATAGGAAAAAGGGAGAGTGATTTCATACAAGTCCTGGAACAGCGCAAGGGGGGCAGAGCATGTGCCAGCTGAAGAACTCACTCCAATATTGCTTTTACTTAAACCTCCTTTGTGCTGCATTCTGGTGCTTCTAAAATCACCAATATCCAGCAGGCAGTAACCTGCTGTATGCACTTCCATGTCATTTGGAGTAGAGGGAAAATTACAAAGGACAGAACTGTGACAATTCTTGGTAGAAGCAAGTATCAGTGTCAAGTTTTTAAGCTATCAAGTGATCTACAACAAAACAGCAGCAGGTAGAACCTTCCTGAAAAACAGATTGGGTAGCGTACTGTTTTCACCCTACTGAATAAAGGATATCATCAGAAGTCTCAGATGTCTTAAGTTACGCAAGATGAGGTATTCATTATGACACTACAGGCCCTTAAGTGTCATCTGTCCCCAGTACATTACATCTTTTGACACTCTTTTAGATTCAATTTATTACAACACATTCAATAAAGTCCCAGCCTACTCTTTTCCACAGCTAAACTTGTCTTTATATAGGTCTTTACCATCACTCAGTGGCCTTGGCAAATGTAAATAACTTGGCTTAGCTAAATATTGTCAGGAGAAATAATTTTCTTTAAAAAAAAAAGTATCAGCAGCACACAGTGGGATTGGTTATTTAAAATACATTTAATACAACCACGTAAGATTTCCAAGATGTTTTAATCTTTCAAAGAAAAATGCCCTTTGCCTTCACGTAGAGGCATATAAAAATTCACTGAAGTGCTAACAAAAAAAAAACACCCTGCATTTTCAGAACTTTGCATTTTTTGTGTGCTTTACCAGTGCTCAACATCTGAAATGTTCTTTGAGTGCAGGGAGAAGGGCATCAGCATCCTGAACACAGAGATACCTGGTTACAATTTAATGCACACGAGTGTGTAGTAAGGGCAGGGCAGAAACAAAAAAAGATATGAATACTTCAAAATACGGGATTCAGCAAAATTATGATACCAAATTTATTTGTAAAGAAGTTAATTTGTTTACCTTGACCACTTCACCACCATCAACCTTCATCAGCTGCTTCAGATTCTGCTGCAACAGGTTCGTGTTAGATCGCCACTTCAGAAGTCCCAAGAGATCAACTAGGAGTAAAAAAAAACAGTTGTATCACCCAGGATATTTCCTTTCACTCACTCACACCCTGTAACTATGTTCAGGACAAGCAGGTTTACTTCCTTAGGTCAGCCACTTCACTGGACAACATCTTTCTAGCATGCCTCTGGCACCGCAGAGACTTGGAAGAACGACTCCGAAAGGATGTCAAAAAAGCAGACGGCTTTCGAAATGCCAGCATTAAAATCTGTGCCAACAAAGTCTGATCCCTCAGTTTTAGTTTGTTGTACACACCAGTTGTGTGTTTAGAAAAAGACGCCAAAATGAAATTAGTCAGCCACCAACACAGTCATAACTACAGGGCCATGACTCTTCCAGCAGTAATGTTTCTGTCTTCTCCGCTAGAATAAACTGAAAAGAAAATAAGGCACAATGCAAGGCAAACAGTTGCAAACGAAGCTAATTCAGAGGAAAGCTGTCTGCTTAATAACTCATAATGCCGAATTGCTCGGCTGCTTCCAAGTGATGGAGAGCTTGGGTACAGATCAGATCGCAAAGCAAACCAACTGCAAATGGTCCTGTCCCCAAATTCCACATCCCATTATTAAGTTTGTGTCACTTCGCCATGGTAAATCAGAATGCAGAAGGCAAGCTTGCTCTCTTTTATTAGTCACAAAGAACCACAGCATCCTTTTTTAGTTTCTTCAAGGAAAACTTCACACAAGACAACTCACAACTGAGGTTCTCCTGCAAATAAGCACACTAGGAGATACTAACAACCAGTAAGTGAAACCTACCCTAGCATTTGTTGGGATGTGACCTGAATTGCCCACAAACCCACAACCCTAAGCTCCTCCTGCCTTAGCCAAGCAAGCATCCAGGAAACATCTCCACCCATTATAAATCAGTCTTCAGCACAAAAACTATCTGTAAGTCACCCCCAGTGGAAGTCCCCAAAGAGACAAACAGGACATCTTAAAGACTGCCTACCTTCAGTTTAACCACTGGATTACTACTGCGCATTACTCCCCCCAGCATTGGTAGTGCCATGGGGATTCTGCCCAGTGTAACTCATAACCTGTAAGGACAGACAGCTCTCCCCAACCAATACCCCCTCAATTCTTTGATTCAAACCAAGGCACACATCTGCAGAGTGTATTCTGGAGATCAGATGCAGAGAGCCAGAGCAGCTACTATACCTTTCCCCAAATCTTTCATTCTTAAGCAATAAATAAAATTACATCTAGTGGAATGGACTGCAGTTCTCCTCGGGACAAATTCCCCTCTGAGCAGCACTCAAACCAAGCTTTATCATCTCTTTGGGAGTAGAAGTAAAGGGTTTTACTACATTATAGCTTTTTAATTTTTAATTTTTGTAATACATCCTACAAGAAGTCTATAGGCAAGTCCACATCTTAGAAACTCAACATCAGCAGAAAAATTGCTTCTGGAAGAAAAGTACAGATGCTTCCAGGAGTTATCCAAAGTGTTTCATGAATATGTTTATATCAGCCTTCCACCACTGAATTCGGTTTCAATCTGAATTCTAAAAAGGCACCAGCTTGACAAAAGAAGTGTTCTGAACAAAAGCCAGCCCACAGACTTTGAATGGCATAGCGTATTGCCCTAAGAAAACAAGCCCATGTGTATTTCCAGCGTGATGACACAGCAAATGCCACATGAATATACATATGTGAACAGAAAATGTCAATGCAGTTCAAATACCAGAAAGAGAAAAATAAGTTACAGCGTACAGCAAGAACGTGCATTCACTCTGTTACTGCAGGCATTAACCCCAGCAAAGTACCTGTCAGTCAGTTAATCCTACCCGTTTAATAGGTCTAGGCTTGAAACAATATATATATATAGGATAAGAATTTTAGTATTTTAGCCTATTGTAAATAGTAATTTTTAGTATTTTAGCGTATTGTAAATAGTAATTACCGTAGTCAGCCTAGGTCAAGGGAAATTAATGTGATTGGAAAATATCAGAGGAAGAAGATAGAATGAGGATTTTCAGTTCCAAAGTCAGAATAAACAACCAGACTGCCAATCAGCCAACAGCAACTTCACTTCATTCGAGTTAATGTAATTTATGATTACATTAACTACATAGGAAGATTCTGCAATTGGAGGTTCCTGGTTATACACTTCCTGACTTGTATTTATGCAGGAAGTTTTCCCTATAGAGATACTCAAACTTTTCTCAAAGCCCAGTCACAGAACTGAAGTGAGACAGTATTTCCACTCTAATTATATTTCCATGTATTCTTTGTGATAATCTTCCCTCTTGACTTTAAGCATTTCATTTTCCACTCTTATGACTTGTTTTAATTCTGTACTTGTAACTTCATTCTTATGGCACTGAGGCACCTGAATTTATAACACTAGACAGCTCTCTGGCTACTGGTAATCAGAAAAACTTTCCAGCAAGCCCATTACTGCAATTTCAGTTCTACCTTGGTATCCATTTACCCCTAACAACAGGAGGGCCAACATTTCCCACCCCAGACAGATCTACTAAGATGCTGTCAACTGCAAGCTGATATTCTGTAACACACGGGATCCAAATTCTCACTTCTGACCTTAACCCAAACAAAGTCAAAGAAGAACAACAAAGCCCCAGAACCCCACGATCTTGGGGTCTCTGCTGATGCATTCAATGCCCCACAACATGTGAATGGTTGCCAAGCAAGTGTGAGGTATAAGAGTCAACCCCCAGCAGAGAAGGTTGGGACTAGTGCCACAGTGCCTGTGAACACATCAGATGACAGTGGCACTGTCAGTTGTGACTTCAACACGCATAACTCTATAGTTTGATAAGGTTTTGTATCAGTTCTTAAAATTCCAAAGTTTTAATACAGAAGCTCTATTTCATTACATAAAAACGCACTCAATGTTTATGTCAAACTGCTTCTTCAGTCATAGAGGATATATTTGTTACAGAAGGTTTTAAAAGCAGAATAAAAATAAAGGCATGCACTGCCATAGTCCTGTGGATGTGGGAGGAAGAACATCCTCTTCTGCCTTGGATGGCAAAGGAGGAGAATCTCATCAAGTGGCAAAATGATGATGGACAGCAACCTCTGATGCCTCCAAGACATGATCTCCTCATTGAGTCCTGGAGGTGTTTTCTGCTTCTTTTCAAGTGGTCCTCCTCTTTGGATTCGCATTGCTACCCTTCCTCAAAATTAATACAAAATCTAAGGAAAGACCAGGAAATGTGATGCCTTAATGTATTCTGCCACAAATCACAAACAACTGTTCAAATGTTAACTAAATAGATACTTCATACTATCATTTTCTCACAAAGAAAACAGCTGAAGTCGTACCAGCAGTCAAGTCTGATGTTCTGGAGACTTTTCAGATGCTAAGGACATCAATTACTAAGAGAAAAGCAACATTAATAACTTACAGTTCATAGAGCACTGAAATCATTGAGTGTTCAAAGAGTTTATGTTCAAAAAGAGAGTCTGCAACATCAAATACAACGCAGAAAGGAGCCGTGTGATTTATCAGTACACTTTCAGATTAACTACAAGTCAGTCTTAAAACCAACTCCAAACGGAGAGTGAAGATTACAGATGACCAGAAGAAAGTTATGTTTTGACTGAACATCTTAGTAAATGAGAATAATCATGGATTTTCACTTATTTCTAAGAAAGTTGAAGGAAGAGTATTAGCTAACAATTTTACAGACGTTAAAATCAGCTTCAGAAACTATAATCTGAACAGCACTGCCAATTTCTAGATGAAAAATTATACTCGTGGGAGGAATTTAATGAAGAATTTTTGGGTTTTCTTTTTTTTTCTCAATTGCTTAAGGATACACGGTGATCTTGTTTAATAATGTCAAAATACTTCGAGGAAAGAGAAAAGGCTTTGGCAACTTGGAGAAAAAGTTTCACAGACAACATAATTAACAGTAACACTGAATGAAGATCGAAAGTTCAAAGCAAATTATATGTAAATTAAGCATGAAACAACACTCAGTCTTGATTTTAATAATAGTTCTGTGAAAGCAACGTCAATATATTGATCACGATGAAATACTCCTAACTACTAATAAGCACTAGGAAAGACGGAGGGGGGAAAAAAACCACCCCGATCATATCACAAACAAAAAGCAGCTCAATTCCACACGTTGGTTTCTGAGTGCTACAAAACCCCAAAGCCACTTTGTCACTGTTGAGCTACGATCCCATCTTTGCTATGAAATTCCAAAATAACTTCCAAATTTTTTGCTAAACACCCTCTTAGGCTATGAGCCCGCCAGACTGCAGTGATCTGATGTGCTCTGAATACAAAACACTCAGGATGTGCTGTAACAGAGATGCCACTGAAAAACACTGCAATAAAATTGTGAGTTGACTACAAAGTGGTACCACAGTGGTAACCTTCCCTCTGGACACAGGAGATGGCCACGTTTAGGTGACAATTCAATCATTACACCCACTCACCCCTGGTCCCGAGCCCACCTCATCCACAACCTCGACTGTTAACAGATCTAGCTAAGCCCTCCCTTCTCCTGAGTCATGAAGGAATGATCCCTTTCCCTGGCATGACTCACTCACATCTCCATGACCCACCCACACTCCCAAGTCTACTTCTAGTGCAGTGAAGAGAACAAGGGACCGCTCCATGGCAACAAAGCACAGAAATTACCGAGAGAGCACAGTCTGGAAATGTGAAATATTTGCTTTGGTGGCTGCTGCCATCAGCTCTACTTTCCACAGCCTTTGGATGCAGGCAGCCAGCTGACATACACATGAAAAATGCATATAAGGCAAGTTCTAAAAGGAATAAAACGTATCAGTTCCATTCCTGGTACTCTGTTCACGTGAGGATGTGTGAACATGGCAGTGACCTCTGAGCAACACATTCTCACATTCACATCCTTCCTGCCCAACACAAGGAAACACCAGAGCTTTTTTAGGCATAAGATACAGGGATATTGCACCTTGGAAATAACATAATACAACTTATTTGGGAGTAGAGACATAATACTACCTGCTCTTGAAAGCAAGTTCATCCTCATCCTTAGTGCTATTACTCATACCTGCAGAGAGGGAAGATGCCACAGAGCCTGTTTTCAGTATACTTCAGTAGAAAAGTCTCAACTCTGTGGCAAGCAAGATTCCCATTCCCATTTAACTCGGGATTCTTCTGTTTTCTTAGAGACATATACTGCTCTAAAGCAAAACAAAGCCTATGGGCAGAGAAAGGCTGAACAGTATATACGCTCCATAGATGCTTTTGCTGCATCCAGACAATTTAATCCAAGATTATTTGGCAAACAACCCACCATCTATTCACAGAGGTACAGGGGTGGAGAAGGCAGGAAGTCAGTACATACAACCCCACTCCAACTGCAAGGAGCAGAAGTTCCAGCAGTTCTGTGAACTTACCATTCTGGGTAAGCTTTGTTGAACAAACTAGAGTAGAGATCTGGAAAGAGTCTTTGCTGATGGTGCAGCTTCCAAGGTTCTGCATGCTCTTCCCTGTTGCGGAGTGTCCCTTTTCCTCCAGTTCTATTTTAGTGGATGGCAGACTTAAATACGTCGAGGCATCCTCCAGTTTCTTTGCTTCTGCCTACAGTAGTGTTTTAAATACAATAGGAAACAATTTAAAAATATCTAGTAAAAAGCCTTGGTAATCACAAAATTTTATTATTTACACTGGATTTTCTTACATTTGCTCCAAAAATGGAGCAACGAATCTTTCACAACAGTATTTTAGCACTAACCTGTCCAGAGATTAGAGCCAAGATGTGATATTTAAAGGGCTAACTTTTCCCAGCCATGAAAACGCTTATAAAACTCAGTAACAAGCACCTTCAAAATTAAAACATGCCTAGCAAAACAGGTTTAACAATCTAGCAGAACAGTCTAGACATTTTTCTCTGCAATTCTGTAACAATAATTCACTTAAAAGTCAGTAGTACTCATGTTGAGCTAGCTACTATGGAAAGACCAAAGTATCTCAAAATCCTACCTTGTAAACTATGAGGTCATGTTCTCCATCTCTCAAAGTTGTTCCATCGTATCTCATAAGCTTCACAAATGCCAGGGCAAATATTTTCTCAGATTTATCTTTGGCTGTCACAAAACAAACAAACAAAAGCATAATTAAGTATTTAATACTAGTACAGACAGTCCACTTAATCTCAAAAACATAGATAACCTATAAAGGAACGACCACAGTAAAGATTCTCAGTTGAAGAAAAAGTACAAGAAATTGTGATTGTCTTCTAAACTCAAGATAGAACCAAAAAAAAAAAAGAGAAATAAATGCTTAAGTAACTAAATCTTAATATTTCTATATTCTGTGTGCTCATTTAGAAAGCTGAATTAAGGCAACTTTTCAAAACCAAATCAGAAATTTGATGCATTTCTAATGTTCAGGTTTTCTGGAGTTAGAAGAACAGCAGTGCTTGGTGACTAGAATAATGATTTTAAGACCAGCACGGAGGATCCCATCAAAGCTCTATCATTTATAGAGAGAATATTAGAACAAAGAGAGAAACTGCATCCTTAACTACAGATGAAGGGTCTAAGTTTCTGAAAGCTGACCCACTCTACAACTAACGTGGACTAGAAAATACTTTGTTTGCTCTCTTGAATTCGAGATCTATTATCAAAAGTTAAACAAAAACAAAGCAACGGGGCAAGTAGAACTCACTAAGTGAAAAGTAAAACCAGAAGGAAAGTGCAATCAACTTGAGATAGCCCAAGCTGCCCGTGAGAAAGCCCTGCAGCTCTAAGGCACAGCCTCTAATTAATATTTAAACCACAGCCAACTTGAATTTGAGTCACCATAAAAATATTTGACTTCAGTAATTTGTAGTGCGCCATCATAATTTTGACACTAATGACACCAATTTTCTGCACATTGTTTTCACTAGCAAGTATCATTCTCTGAAGTAAGTGTTTCATTAATGATCAATTTGAAAAATATACAGCTTCAATTAAATAACCACTATGGGGTACACATTACATGGGTAAGTATACATGAAGAGTTTTACACATCTTAAAATGCATCCAGTGGACACTGCATGATCAATGCTTTTGTCTACACGTCTATTCTAGAGCAAAACAGTTTTGCTGCAGATTTTGAAAGGCTTTCCCACCACGCAAGACAGCCCTTGTAATCACCCTATGGAATTAACATCATCACAAGCAAGGCCAATCCCCAAAGTCTACTACAACTGTTGATAGATGAGGATCACATTGAGACATCTTCCAACAGCTCAAAGCACCTCAGGTGCCAGCAACTTTACAGGAAAGCCAAGGAAAACCAGAAGCTCTCAAATATCTTTTAGACCAAGATTATTTCAAAACAAGCACAGGTCAGTCTGAGAACCAGAAACCAAGTTCCCTAATACCCAAAGTCTTCAATTCCTGGTGCTAAGCCCACTATAAACTTTCACATTCCCAGCTCACACGTGAGGTTGTTAAACTCCCTATTCAGGTAGATAGTTCAATAGCACAACCCCTTCAGTTGCTAACTGAAAGCTTTACTCACTTGTCCTTTTATTTGATTTGGAGGAATAACTGGACAGGAAAAGAAAAACTTGATGTCAGAGAGTCAGGAAGATGTCAAGGGAATAAGAAGCTGAGATGCTAACAGAAAAATAGCAGGCAAAAAACTTTTCCATGCACTAAAAGTGATTAAAATAGTGAATTACAGGTAAGGAACATTATGCCTGTTTCAGCAGATTTTGGCACCAGGCACTGACAAGAACCACAGCAAAAGGCTGAATTACTCACAGTCCTGTGATGATCTGTGACGGAACGTGAACCTTAAATGACTGCGGTTCACATCTTCAATGGGGATTGCAACCTTCACATATTGGTTAAGAGGACAGAGAAGGAAAACAATCAGTACAGTATCTGCAAACATCATCAACCACTACCCAAGTCTCATCTAGATAGCTTTCAACAATATGCTTTGCTCTTTCAAAAAGATTTAGTCCCAGCTTCATTTTTCCATATAAGAGCTTGAAAGGTCACAGATTCTACAGGAAAATCACCAATTCTTGCACCAAGCAAGAGAGAAGGAATGAAGTTAAGTGACTCGACAAGACCTGCAACTTCAGGCTGTAACCTCAAAGCCTCCCCTACCACTCCCCCTAGTTCAGGAATGAGCCTCTCTTGAGTTTGACTGGTAGAGTTGAACTTGAGTATCAACAGCAGCAAAGGGAAAATTCTTAACACATCTGTTACCTATGCAACACCTGTACTACCTGTACCATTAGTGCATCTGATCCACATGTAACCAACGCAGAGATGCAATCAATGCTCTTTTTCCCCAGTATTTTTGCTAGAGCTGTCATATTTTATTAATCACAGTAACATTCAAGCTGTACACTGCTCCCCAACACCATGTCTAGGTTTGTGCCATTCTCTATCAGTCACTTTCTGTCTACAGGTATAAACAAGAGCATCTTTGGGCTTAAAGCAGTGGTGTGGAGTGTAACTGTAAGTCCCTTCTCAGCACACATGTACTGCTCCCACTGCCTAAGCTAGGCAGAATATATTTTATAAAGCTAACATCAGCCCCCTCAGTAACATTAAAACCTGGCATTTAAGCTAAAATGTTATCACCCAAGCAAATGCAGAAAGCTTAAAGCAGAATCAGCCAGAACCCAAAACACTGATGCGTTCAGCACTAAGGCAACTGTGTTTTAACCTTAATATCCTGCTTCTCCAAGTCAGGTTCATGGAAATAGAGTAAACCATTTCTAAACAGATGTCAGAGTGCCCCATAACAGTTGTCTTGACCAAAAGCATGAAATAAAATTCATTATGCAATAAAAGTCAAATCTATTTTCCAGCAGTCTCTGAAAGCCTTCTGTAGTTGAGCTATTCTTTTTGTCCTGCTAAACACAATCACAAGCATTGAATTTCCCTGGTTATGTTTCTCAAGGCTCTCCACTGAAATCCATATTAATTGCATATTAACCCACGCAGAGGAAGTTATTGTAACAATTTATATACCTTTACAGTCTCAAACCAGCGAGGCTGCTTTACTTGGTAATATATTACTGACTTGTACTCTGAGATGGCTTCGTCACCAGCACCAGGGAAAATAACACTCTTGAAAACACAAAAGAAAATGTTTATGTCAGAAATGTTTGTCTTAAGCTACAGTTTTTCATTCAAATAAACAATTTTAAAAAAAAAAGCAGTGAGGTAGATCAAAATAAGACAAACATAGAACAGAACCATAGAATATCTAGATGTTGGAAGGGACCCACAAGGTTCATTGAGTCCAACCCCTTCCTCCTTGCAGGACTACCCAAAACTCATGGCTCATGCAGAGAGCTCCTCGTGAAATTAGCATTGAGGTGCATGCACTGTTATGACAAAATGCATTTAGTTATAATGGAGAAAGTTTTGTTGCAAATAAAAACACAGACTGAAGTTGACAAATACAGAGAAGGATGCTGAAAAGTCTTGAACAGATATGTATCAAAATAAAAAGCCCCAGACATTAAGTACTTTAATACCTCTAATCTTTTGCCATCTTCATCATAAACAGAGACTGTAACTTCCACGTTCTTTGCTGTTGTTTTACTGCCTTTGTCAAAATCTCCCTGAACCAATGTTACATAGATATCATTACGAACATCACCTAAAAGAAAAAGCAAAGCACAAAGTTCTCAGCAATTTTCACAGTACCTATTGATTTGTGAAACCAATGATGCATAGAAACAACAACCCACGCATTTTAGTTAACAGCAATCATATACACAAATGGCAAAACATTTAAAAGCCATGTTATTTTGAACATTCAAAACTAGTGGCACTGAAAACAGCACAATTTTAGCTAAATAGCTAAGGCTTCTTAAGTCTGAACTATCAATTCCTAATGCAGCATGCTGAATCTAGCAAAAAACAAACCCAAAATAACCACATGTTATTTCTGGCTGGAAGCACATCATATCATCATTAAAAGTACATACCATGTACCATATCACTCAAAAAACACCTCATTTTTCTCTTTTTTTTTTTTTTAAAGCACAGCCTCTTTCATTCTTAATTTGAACACATGAATTTCAACACAGTCATTAATTTATCCCATACACAGATATTTTGCAATTTAAAATATTAAGTGGTTGATGTTTTTGCTGGCTTGGGGGTTGCAGGGGGGGGGTTGTGTTTAGCTTTACGTCCTAAAACTGTCTTCAACTACACCCCAATTCAATTTAAATTTTGAAAATGAATTGTGGAGACCAGGGATTTCCAATCATTTCATGAGGCAGCTGGTTTATGTCCCAACATACAGCCATAACAGAGGTGCTGAAGCACTTACACCGTACTGGATACATAGTGAAACATCTAACAAACACACAGTCAGCAACAACAGGAACTGGGATGTTTTGAAAATATCTAATGGATCCTCCAGAGCCCATCAATTGGAAAAGGACAGTGCAGAGTTTCTTCTGTAGTCTGTTGCTTATGGCAGTTTTTATTTTGAGAACCACTATGGTTTTGAGGTGGGTTGGGGGTTTTTTTTGCAAACACCAGAATTGAACATCCACGGAATATATGTATTAAAAAAAGACAACAAGGTTTTCTTTCAAATACATTATCCAAATCTAGTACAAACCCAAAGAGACTTGTACATCTCTAAATCAAGCCTGTTCCTATGGAAAAATCTTTCTGGTTTGTATTCATCACAGGATATAAGGTTTACACATGCCCTTACTAGGGAGAGAATGAGGCATTTAGTTTGTATACATTTTTTTCACTGGAGAAAGAAGAGAATTCCCACTGTCACTGTGACAGCACATGTTTTTTTGGGGGCTGTTAGTTTTGTTTATTGATACATCACGTGGCAGGTACTGCCAAAGTATTTCATATTTATTTTAATTGAAGCAAAACCCTTTGACAACCCATTATTTCTAATCTATACCACACCTCAAATTAATTATTTTTTCCCACCACAGCTTCCACCCATACAGATATTTAAATAAAGTTAAAATATAGCAAAGCAGCTTTAATTCACACGATGGCTTACCAGGCATAATAATCTCAGGAAACCCCATTTTCCGAGCCACAGCTGTTGACCTATCCACTAAGTGTGGAAATTCTTTCCTAATCTGATGAATATCTCCTGGAAGAAGTTTCAAAGTCACCCATAAACCTGTTGTGTAAAAATCACAATTATTAAACTGGTGGGTTTTTTCTGGTTACTAAAGATAAATTTTATACTGTGTAAGAGGAAATGAACATTAAGGTAATTGCTCTTCATTTACAAAAAAAAATACACATTTCAAAGCATTTTAAAACACACAAAAAAACCCTATTGCTTCAAGCAGAAACACAAGTACAGCACACAGAAGTACATCTGATTGTATCAGACTTGCTGGAAAACTATCAAATCCTCACCTGCAAGCTGACTGGCTAATAAAACACCTGAGAAACTGGAAATCTCTGCAACATAAGGATTCAGACCTGTGTATCATGCACTTTGCAGCAATACCATCTAGAAGGCATCTTGGTAGGGAGGAGTTAGAGAGGTGTTCAAAAGCAGATGCGTGCAGGTTCCCATATTCTTTGCTTTAGTAAGCCAGTGCTTTATTCACAGTCTAAAAATTTCAATACAAGTCTCCATACAGAAGAGAAACAGGTGAGCAAGATCATACAGCAGACTGGAAGGAGGAAACACTTGGTCATCAGTTGGACCTACTGAAGCCGGAGTGATCACAGAAGAACCCCTGCTCCTCACAGGACTTCTCTTACCATCAAAGACTTCCACAGTTATTAAGCCACTCGCAGAACTGCCTCAAGCTTGCATCTATCCTTTGCACTCCCACAAGTTCCTTCTAATGAAATGTTATACACAGTTGACATTTTTCTCTTCAGCAGCAGAAGCAGCCACTAAAAAGCCGCCGCTTGCCAACAAACATCAGGCACCCTTGTAAAAAAGATATCAAGGGGGGGTGGGACAGAACCACCCCAAAGCAGTCTTACCCACTTGGTAAGTTCAAGACTAAAGATCTGTATTAAAACAAACATTACAATTGTATATGAATTCACATATTTTGCCTTATTCCATAACATGGGTTTCCATAAAGATAACTCAGCCTCTAAAAATTAAGTTTGCTTTTTTGTTCTGCAAGCTTGAAGAGAGATCAAACCAAAGAAACATATCTCGGGGATGTCAGGAATTTATTCTATGATTCAAAGTGCATGGCAATCAAGTTTAAGCGTGAAATAATTACAGCAATTTACAGAAGAATATTCCAAAATTAAAATTTATGATAAATACCTGAAAAATACTCATCTGTAAAAGAAATGGTGGGTTATCCTGTTACACACACACACTTAATTATACATTCATTTTGTATGCATGTGGCAGGTAGCTTGCTTTTCTATTAAATTCTCTTATAAAAGGCTACACACTGACTTGTTGCCAGAGATGGCTCTAAAAGCTGCTATTTCATTAAACAGTAACTGCACCTACACTGATGGCCGAGCAACAACTCAATCTTTTTCTGTTTGCCTGGGTGCCTTTCTTAGGGAAAGAATCTGAAATGAATCAAAGAAGCTGAGATATTTCCTCCTTTCTGATGCACAGTGACCACAGGTGAAAACGGGGGGGGGGGCAAAGCTGATTTAAGTTCTCCTCTTTAGCTAGTGCATAATTAAAGTTTTTAAAAAAGGGTATTTAGGTTTTTATTTGCTATTAATTAGTAAAAATCAGCACAGTAGTATGTAATTTTCCTTGGGTGTCTTGTTTGGATGTCCCTTACAAGTGATACAGATGTTCACTTATATGGTCTAATGGTTCGGAATATGATGGGATAAAGGTTGGACTTGATGATCCTGGAGGTCCCTTCCAACCATAATGATTCTATGATTCTAAGCTCCACACACCCTGCACAAGACCATTATTAATCCAGGCTCCCACTGTGGCCAGTACAGTGGTAACTGAGCTATCACACAATTCACTTTTTAACTGGCAGACACATTATGAAGTGTTGTATACACACACAAAAAAGCCAGCTCAGACTTTGGAAGCCAACTCAGCTTCACGCTGAGGTACGAGCAGTGGCAGGAGCAGCCCATGAGAGAAGGTGTCAGCAGGATTGTGGTGCCACTGGGAGCAAAGCCCTGGTCTTCTCGAGAGGGAGCCAAATGCTGCAAGTGCAGCTGCAAAGTGGAAAAATAAGGTGAAGGAGGGAAGGGAGGGAATATCCCTTCCTTCAGTGTGAGGAGGCCAAAGTCTGCAGCTCAAGGGTGCAAGAGTCAACTCCCTGAGTCCCCATTTCCAGTTCAGAAATACAAAGATGTCCAAGAGAAAAGACAGAATAACACGGGGCAGGGGGGGAAAGATGCAGGGCTGGGAGGGAACAGGAGAGCAAGGCCTGAAGGATGGAGGGAACAGGGAACAAATCCTGCAAACATTTTCTGTTCCCAAACAGCAGCGAGCAAGTGAAGGTAATGTTATGCACCCTTGATTCCAAAATTAAACCCAAATCAAGCCATGAGCAGTTTTAGGTACAGCAGTGTATATAAGGAACAGTACGTACCCTGACCCTTGTGGTTAACTTCTTTAGCAGCAATCACTTTGTTTATAACAGTCTGAAGGAAATCATTCTCCCCTGCCACCCTGGGTGAAAAACGGGATGATATGTTCAGCTGCTTGTGTCGAATGGCGTCATCCAACGCTAGCCTGGAGGATGCACATGACGACCAACACCAGGAAACAAAGGGTCACAGAAAACCAGAAGTCACAGTAACAAGGGAACACAAAAGATCATATCATAGTTGTGACAGAGTGTTTATTAGTCGACGCAAGACAAAGGACAGGAAAGGTAACAAGAAAGACAGAGGAAGATCATTAATCAGAAGAATGCTGATCTACCACAGAGAAGTACAGCACACCTGAGTTGTCACTGCTCCCTGCAGGGACATGCACACACAGCCCCCAGGAACACTCTGTGAGGACAGGAAGGATGTCTCCCACCTGAGAACCCCCTCTTAAGCAGTGACAACCTATCCAGGCAGTTTTCTCTCTAATACATATCACAGGCTGACCCTGCAACACCTCCAGGGCCATCCCTGTTAGTCTACAGGTTGAGCAGCAGTGCAGACCAACTGAAGAAAAAGCTACCACAAACCTCACAGAAATGGCATAGGAGAAGGGAAGCAGATAATCCAAATGTTCTGTTAAACTCAATGAATAAATGAAAAGATGCAAACTAAGAATAAACAGCAGCATTAAGTGTCATAAGTAATCTTGCCAAGTGTTTTTGACAGCCATCGAGCTGGTGGCCAGTGAATGAATACAAACAAACAGATATGAAAACAGAATTGCATGTGGTGCAACAGAAGCAAAGCATGGAATGAGAAGAAAAATGTGGCTCATATATACAGCCTAAGTCTACGTTGGAAATAATGACACCAGTATTCATTATTCATATTGTTTGGAATACACTTTTTCAGAAGAATGTTTTAATTTAGTGAGGGGGGGAAATAAAAAAAATCACATTATACATCTTTTCAAAAAGCTGATTTATATATACAGAAAAAATACATCAATGGTAATGGAGCAGAAAACTAGATGTTCCATTAGCATCCACTTTGATACACAAAGATTCATTTTCATCGCATACTTCCACACTCACTAAAAAATAAGCTTGCTATTGTTTACCACGCAATAAACATATCATGAACACTCTCTTCCCTAAAAACCCATTTTCCTTGAAAAATGGAATTGTACTTCTGATTTTCATATTAGCACTCTACACAGCTCTGGCCACACTGCTGCATGCAGTGGGATGGTTCCAGCCATGCAAACACCCCCTCACTCCCTGCAGCATCTTGCAAAACTCAGTGGCCCTGCATCTCCAAACCACAAGGGCTGCCTGAATTAAGCCTGTTTTCCAAAATAAAGTTACTTTGAGATTACATTATTTTAAACTTTAAAAAAAATAATCATAAAAACCCTCTAAATATCCATTAGTGCATTAATCAAAGAATTTAGCAAACATAACTATGTTTTGCCTTTCTGAACACTTGGCAGTCTAATATGGGCAGAAATAGGAGAAAGTGGCAGAAAATGGGAAAACTAAGCATTCATATTTTATGCACACTTATTTGACTTATCCCTTGTACCTTTCCCCACTCCATGGAATAAAAAAAACCCCTATGAACTATCTGCCACACATTCTCTTTTTATTAATAAGCTTTTACTCCCAAAAGCGTTTTCTCTGCACACATCTACATAGTCACAAAAATTCAGGCCATTAAACCCATATTTAAGATGATTTTATGGCCTGAAGTCAAATCTGATCTCTGGTATTATGCTAAATTCATATGTCCATACTTTAAAGGACACCATCAACTCCATATTTGCTATTAGTTGATTTAATTATTTTAAAATAGTATCTGCCAAACTTCACGTCAGCAACTTTAGAGTCAGTGTGGAAAGGTTTGCTGTTTTAGAGAACTAAATGTAAGACCAAGTCCAGGTAGCAGACTGGACTCCTTGATCCTGTGAACCAGCTATAACAGCTATGTGCAGCAGTAACATCCTCTCCCTTATCACCCAACCCAAAAATCTAAGGCTTCTGGTCAAAGTCTCGTGATAAAGTTGAATTATGAGAAGATATTGCAAGAGGTATAATAAGCTGTCAAAAATTTATTACTTTTGTTAAATGAAAGTGAAAAACCTTAATTCTTTCACTGCTGCTCATTCTTTAAGCTATTCCCTACTTACGGCTGGAATGGTATGAAGTGCTGTTTGTCCTCATCATCCACTTTTCCATTGATTATGTCAGTAACATCCATTACTGAAAACAAAAACAAAGCGTACTGAATTAAGTGCCCAACGTGGAAAGAGAGGTGCTGAGGGAATATTCTGGAATACAGGAAGCAATGGTGACTCAGCAGAGAGATGGAATTCCCAACTATGCAATTTCAGATTTTTCCTATAGAGTAACACAAGGTTGCAAATAACATCTGACACCTCTAGGAAAATGCAAGTTCTGAAAGCTAAAGCAAACTCTAACACATCAATCAGCCTGATTACCCTGTATCTGGGAACAACTCAGTTATACAGCCCCACAGGACTTCCACACCCCAACCTTCTCTGTAAGAATATGATGTGCTACAGACAGATATAGCACAGAGTTACCTGCTACTCCAAAAGGTCGCCGAAGCCCAGAGGTGAGTTTCCTCGTGTTGTTGTCCCTCAGCTCCATCCTGCCCACTCGCACAATCTGACAGACAAAACTGATTTTCTCTCTTTTCAGGTCTTTGCTGCCCAGATCCTAGAAATGGTATTTTTGTCAGGTTATTTTATAATAATTGAATTTCCAGTTCCATTTTAGTAGGCAGAAGGTTTGCTGCTCAGAAGGTGCCTTTGCTGTGCTAGCCTCTGGAGCCACAGCAAATTGTTCTTGGAGCAAAGGAATTTCTGTAACAGTACTTAAACAGCTTATCTTGACTTCTGTGTAAATTAATTGCTTAGGAGGCCAAATCATTTCTAGTGAGTTAAAACTTCAACAAACAACTTTGGTTTTAGCCAGGTGTCGAGAATGTTGAGTTGTCACTTAGGAGAAACATCTCCTGTGAGCCTTCCCCAGGGCTACCACCCACAGAGGTAACACCACACTGTTTACATACAGATCACAACCTTCCTCAGTTACTCACAAGCTATGAAACAAATGCCTTAAAATCTGAACCAGGCACATGCACTTACAGTGAACACTGCTCGAAGGTTGTGCAATCTGTCTATGTCCTTGGGGAGTCCACAGCTTGACCATCGCACCAAGTAGTTTTCACTAAAAAAACAATATTTGAGGACTTATTGTTTAAATGGTTTCCTTTGTTATAAGCATATAATATCAACTTCAGAATTCACATAAAACTATTTTAAACCCAATTTACTTATCCTAAAAAAAACCCAGTATTTACTTAGTGGAAAGCTGGCATTTCCCTTGGTGTATATCATTTATAAAGAGAAAGCAACTCCTCAGCAACAAAGTATAAGAATTTCTTTCAGGAAGCAGGGGATGTAGAAATCAAACTCTCAGTTCAGTGCCAAGGCTGGTGCTAAGTGAGGGCACACAGCCTTGCAGGGGTGTTCACAGCCCATTTGAGCTCTCACCTGGGGAATCACAGGCAGTGGGATGAGTAACGGTGCAACCCTAGAACATCCCCAAGGTGAAGGGGCTCACCTGATGGTGTGCTGAACACAATGAAGTGCTGCTGCACTGCTGCTTCCCAAATGACCCTGTTCTGCACACTTCACAGAAATTTGACTCTCATTCTGCAAAACTAGCACGCTACTATAACTGAGTGAGCATGGATTAGGGAGTATGCTCAGGAGTACACTAACCTGATAAATTTTGATTCCAGTGGATCATACAGAGACATCAGAACTTCGGCATCTTCTCCTATTTTACAGACTACATTTTTTAAATTTACAAATAAAGCAAATGAAGGAGTGGCAGCAAACTTGGCTTGTCTGTTGATATCAATATTCTGCTTCTGAGACTGCAATTCAAGAACAGAAGATATTTAAGTTTAACTCAGCCTAAAGAATATCCAACTGCTATAAAATTTTCCTAAAACCTTTCAGACAGAAGATGGATTTTCTGCTGAGTGTTTACTCCCTTGATATTTGTTTATATTAGGACTTAGAACAAATTGCCTTAGACATACAAGTTCTTACAAAACATTTAAGCTTGGTAACTCTTCATAAAT
This sequence comes from Aegotheles bennettii, assembly GCA_013398125.1. Lineage (NCBI taxonomy): Eukaryota > Metazoa > Chordata > Aves > Caprimulgiformes > Aegothelidae > Aegotheles > Aegotheles bennettii. The sequence goes on along the minus strand of VZRW01001813.1, from coordinate 738,183 downwards.
ATATCAAATTCTTCATTACCAATGCAAAAAACAACAGTCACCTGGTTAGTTTACAGCCCTATGTCTCAAAGGGAAAAACTACAGCTCACAGTACATCTTACTTTTTCCTCCTGTAGCCTCTCTTCAACTTGCTTAGATGCTATTTCATGTGCTCTGAAAAGGCTAATCGTGCTGGTCTGCTCTGGGTCCAAAATATTGCCATCTTCATCTCGAACGACCAGATCTAGATCAAGAATTCTAAACAAAGACAAAAATATGCTTGTGAATTAACAGTGCTTAAATAAATGCTTAAAATATACCTGCATGAAGGCATGCAGACCTGACATATGATAAAAAGTTATTTGGTACATGATAACACAATTTAACACGTCACCAACCCCAGGGATAACCAGCCCTGGCTGGAAGTCTCTCCCACAGCACAGAAAGAACCAATATGAATTAAATAGCAAACAGCTGCAGAAGTAATTTCTTAAACAACAATCACTTGGAAAGAAGAAAAGCTGCCGTGACAGACAAAGATGAATGAATACAAACAAACATCACGCTCCTTGCCACTCCCTGACAAGACAGAAACCTGGAGGTGTTAAAAAAAAGCCTTTAGCAGGGTCAATACACAAACCTCACCAATTAGTTGCATTACATTAATTCAAAGGTGGATGAACACCACTCATACAAGCTGCAGAGTGCAGGCACAACTTAAGAAACACTTCCTAAGCTCTACTTTGTATCTGGATCTAGTCATCACCAAACTCTCTCTTAAGCATCCCTGGAACACCAAGCTCTCAGATGAATTTTCTAGTGAGAAAATGGTTTCATCATTGAAACCAAAGAGAAAAGCAGCCAAAATCTCCTCTCCTCCCTACTACTGTTTCCTGGACAACAGACACAGCAGGAGATGCATCCACCGACCACTTGTAAAGTAACCACCAGCCCTGGATGAACAAAAGCAGAGTCCTTCTGCAGAGGTGCAGAGGAAAAGATTCATCACTCAGCCTATGACAAACCGACAGGACAAGAACGTTTGCTCAGACTGTCAAATAAATAGAAGCAAACACTTCTTTGATTTAATTTCGTTTCATCCTTTAACTTTCAAATTATTCTTGGAAAAACACAAATTTCTTCCTAAGTGTCCCAGTTACAGATTCTTGCAACTGAACAAAAAACATGTTTTCACAATTACCTGACCCAATTGCAGAAGAACATTAAAAACACAAATTCGTAAGGCCATTTTTACTTCCTCAGTTATTTTGACAACACAGTGAAATCGTTGTCTTTATTTATAGAAAAAAAATCTTATTTACAAATCAGCTTTTCACAAAACAGAAGAAGTTAGGATGTGATTAGATCAGAAAACATTTATGAAGCCTGTAATGAATTCATTCTGTCTGGATATCGAAATAATCATCCGTGCTTATTTTAGACAAAAGTGAATGTATGACTGCATTACAAACATATGGTATCTTTCAGTCGAGTATTTACTCAAAAGTTCAAATTCACTTCCCTCCTGTACTCCACAGAGAATGTTCTGATCACTTAATTAGTCCATCAGAACATTATGAATATAAAGCACAGCACAAGATGTTCCATTGTATTTGAACGCTGAGCATCTGGAGGTTATTCAGAGTAACTTTAACCAACTCCTTAGCCAGATGGTAAAATACAGTAGCCAAACAAATAATACCACCAACAGCTGGTTAATTGTCTACTGAGGTACAACAGTCCACATCCTGGGTTATAAATGCTAATTACTGACTGAATGCAGTTACTGATGATTTTTAAAAATTATTTTTTTTTAAATCACAGCTTTTGCTGATAAAGTGCATGAACAGAAATACTGCAAATCTGGCAGTTCTAAAGGAATAAAACACAAATAGTTTAAATTGGATGAGTTATTTAGATTGCAAAGGACTTAAGGACTGGCTTGCTGAAAACTTGCTATCCCCAGGTGCTCAGTACTACAACACTGTCTCAGTATTCAAATCACTGCTTCATGGAATTTCCTGATTGAAGAGTAGGGTATGATTTCTCATTTCCAATCAAAATGGCAAGTCATACCTGCATAGACAACTTGTAATCTAAAATCTGTACTTAAAAAAATTCTGCTTAAATCCAGACTGCTCTTTGGCCATCTTTATTTTTTTGGTAAATATTTCCTTCATAATTTCCATTCTCTTCTGTTAAACAGATACTTTCATTTATTAAATCTGTCTGTTAATCTTCTGGTACAAGCTGGATGCCATATAAGTAGAGGAACAATGAGCTAAACTACACTTCTGAGCCAAATCCTTCAACATCACATTACAGCTAAGTGACTCCAGGGCACACGCAGCTGGTGGTGCTGAGAAGGCAATAACTGTTTATGCTGCCGAAGCAAGTAGAGTTGAAATTATATTTTGAACAGAAGCAATACTTGCAGTTTTCAATTGACCTTAAAAAAATTACAACTTTGTACCAGTATCAAATTGATAATGTCATGAAGCAAGTGAGAGTTACGTATGGATTCCACTTCCCATATTATAATTCGTATTACACTTTAAAGATGCTGTATCAAGTTCATTCTTAATCTTGCTATAAACAGGACTGTTAATATATTCCCATTACATCTCCATAAATCCAGGAATAAAAAAAATCTTGCAGGAAGCCACGGACACCTAATATGTATTCCACAAGCTGATTTGGTTTTAAGCATAAACACTTGGAAAATATTGTCTACAAACCTGTTGCCATAATCAATTTTGGCAGTCACCTTCTTTTTCAGTTCCTTGAGCTCATCCTGGGGTAGGGTCCCAGAGAGTATCTGAGATCTCCATTCAATAAGATCATATATCATGTGCCGTACGCTGCGAAACATTTCTCTGTTATCTTGCTGTTTGGAGAAAAAAAAATGGGTAGACGTTAGTTTTGAAGTCTCCTGAGTATCTTTTAAATATATGTAACAAAATGCAATTATAAAATACAAATTCAAAAGGGTAAAAGTCTACAAAAAGCTCTAAATTAGGAGCCTAACTTTCTGCAGCACAGAACAGTGAATACAAAGAGTCTTACGCTCTGCTTCAGGTATCTGAATAAATGTAAATGCTTGTGTTTACGTTACCTTAAAACCCAGATCATGCCATATTCAGAACCAGAATTCAAGGGCAAGATAACTCTTTCCATGGTTCACAGAGTAAATTAATTCAATAACCCTCTATACTGAGTAGAGAGGGACTAAACAGTGCATTTTAACAGCAAGAAGCTCAAGTTCTGCAATACTGCATCTGCAAGACCTTACAGAATCCTTTCCCCCCTCGTTGAACCTTCAGAATAACACCTGAAAATTCCTCTGGGTGCAAAGCTGAGCACATCAGTGTCTTACAAATCCACAGGTAACATCTGAAGGAAAGTGAAAAACCAGGAAAGCACTAATCCTTAAATACCTTAATTGTCTATAAAGGCTGAACCTGTGGATATTGAATAGAGCACAGCAGCACACACAAACTTTCCTTGGCAACACTCAGCTAAGCCAGGACACAGGAAGATAAAGTTCCAGACTTACAATGGAAGAAACCTCTTATCCAGAGCATTTTCTATATGGGTGCCCACACACACACACATTCAGAGACAAAAGATCAAATCCTTAACCTCAAAACAGAATCTGACATGTTGGTTTAAACTGGGGCCAGTGCAAACACACAACAAGTGTGGCTCAAACAAACAATGCTGCGCTCAACTTAAGTCGCAGAACAATGGCCTCCTTATTCAGTGTGAGAGATAACATTGAGGCAAAGACACACAGAGGCCCTTGAATGCTTTGATCTTACCCAGAAGCAGCCTCTCTTACTGTCTTCATAACCCTCAAAAATCCAAGCCATTAGTTCAATATGCTCTCAAAAGGAATACTTCTTTCTAAACACCCTACACCAACGAATTATTCAGGCTACACGTAGGTATCTTTCATTCAGACTACACCCAGGCCTTATTTGACTGAAAAGCACTGGAATAATTCAATATTTAAAACTAAATTCTCTGCTTTTTACAAAAGACAACAAAAAACTGCAGAAGATGCAGGAAAAGGATATAATGACTTTGAGACTCAGGGAAAAAAATATCTAACTGTGAAACGTAAGGACTTCAGTCTGTTTGGATTATCAAAAACCTGACTTGATTATAGCATGAGACCCTTCACAGAGAGAAAATGGCTGTTATTAAAAGCTCTTTAATGTAGCAGAGAAAGACACAACAGGCACATATGGCTGGAAGCTAAACACAGAAAAATCCAAATGGGAAAAGGAGTTCACCATTTTCGATGCTGCAGGCAATCATAAACTACTCAGATGAAAAACATGCCACGTCCTCCACTATCTGCAAATCAAAACTGAGTATCTGTTCAATATTCCAACACAAATTAAACTGAGTAAAGGCATAAATATGGTCATTGAAAGACTTTTGATGTGTAAGACATGGACAACACGGAATATCTCTCTAGTCTGAAGACTGACTGGTTTGAAACCAGCTCCAGTAAACCAAATCTCCCTTGAAAAGGCAATCCCAGTGCACCAATGCTCTTCCTGGCGTTTGACAACATGCAATTAATCTAATGGATATCCTTGAAACACGAACTATAAACAAACTCACTAAGTGATTATCTACTCAAGAGTAAAGCTGTAATAGGGTCCAGAACTCTGAATCGAAGTCACTGGTAGCATCGCACCTTGCCTGCTCTTGAATTAACAAAGCACTGCAGGGTTTTTCAGCTGTTCATGTCTCTTCAGGGAAATAAATGCATGACAAATGAGTCGTTAAACATTTACAGTTAGAACAAGTGATGCCCACGCCAGGATGATTTTACAATTTCCTAAAAGTTACTGCTACACAAAGCACACACAAGTCCTGGTAAGAAGACTTCCAACAACATCTCTTGCTATTCCTCCTTTCTTAGGACACGTGCACGTGAAACCAAGCCTTGTGCTGTTCTGCAAGTGGTGTTTCTCTGATATTAAGCAATATCAGATTTCATACTCAGGATAATCCCCCAAAACAAGACATCAGGGTCAAAAAATAACCCTCACTGACCTCAGCAGCACGTCACAGAAGAACCAAGGGCAAAGCTGTGCTCAGTGCCCCCTCTAGATTCTGCTACTCCTTGTTTGCTTCTGCCTGTCCACTACCTTGCTCCTGAACATGACCTCTCTTGTACTACACCATGTTAAAACCCTTTATAATCTATTTCTCTTCATGTAATCTATTATCCTTCATCTTATCTAGTGCAACACTACATCTCTTCCAGCATATTATGCTTTTAATCTTTTTTGTCATGCTCGTGATTACAAACCACATCGGTCAACACAAACACCTTCATTTCCAGTTAGTGCCTTCATTACACAGCTTTTTATTAAAGATTTCAAACATATTTGTAAGAAATACACGCTTTGTGATAAACCCTACTTTAAATATAGTACCTTCATCTTCATGTTATTTTGTTATGGTAACCTTACACAAGGAGAGCACGGTAAGTCTGAGGTAGGGTACCTTACATCCTACAGCTGGCTATTGCTTTACATCTCAACTGCACTTGGAAATGTACATTTGACAACTCTTTAAACCTTACTTACTAACACTTTTATCTATGCAGTTTCATGGTTATTTTATTTTTCTATTACCCCACCTGAGAGATTACCAGTGGAAATGTTTATTACCATATAGTCTTATGTGCTTGGAACTTGAACATATGAAAAGAATCAGGCATGTAACTTAAGGTCAGAATAAACTGGGAATAATCAACAAGAGTACTGAGAGGTACAAAGTGATGATTTTTCAAAGGTTTACACCCACAAATTTGTCATCAAATATTCATTTTTTCGTAACAGATTGACAGCCTTAAGGATTGCCCTCAAAACCGTTTTTTTCATTTCTTTAACACAAGTGTCTACAGATTTGAAAAAATCTAGTATGTATCTTAAAAATGCAGTATATTCTGGGTAACAGTGCCCCATGAAAGAGAGGTCATAATTACTCAACAATTTGTTGCTAGATAAAGGCAAAAGTCTTGAAAAACCTGATTCTGCACAAGAAATATAGAGTATTTGAGAAAACATTCCAAAGAAACAATACTGAGGTTTGTGCCTTAACACGGGAGATGCTAAATAGCTTCTCAGGATTAGAAATGGCCTTTAGTAGCAGTAACAAAAGTGGAATTTCATTATTAGTTCCTTCATACTTCTCACTGTACCTTTCATAGCATCACTCTCCTCAGAGAGCAATCTCCTCCTAGGGTGATACTTACAACATACAACTGTCTCCATATGATAGACCATTCCCGCAGCGTCGTGGTGACCTCCTGAATCAAGGGGAGCTCGTTGGGTATAACTGTTTCATGTTGCCTTAAGAGGGGGAAAGAAAGTTCAAATTCAGCATTAGTTTTGCTAGGATGGCAAAATCATGTGTAAGAGGAATTGTTCATTTCCAAGGACAATTTAATAGTGGTAGGGTTAAAAATAACACTTATTATAAATTTCTAAGTTAAAAAATAATGTATTATCAGATAGAGGATAAGCAGAGTACACCAGTACAGCCACACAATACTTCAGTGGGCTGAGACTAAGCTACTGACCTCACACTTTCTTCCCTCCCTCTCTCTTGACTTCTCTACTCACAAGATAAGGATATTGATACACACCCCACCATCTCGTTATTGAGATTAACTCACAAGAAACCATCTAGATGAAAGCCAGATCCTCACAACCTACAACAGCCACGATATTAATGCACAACTGATTCTCAAAATATTGAAAATATTGGTCTTGCAATGAAAAATTAAGCATGCAAGTCATTCCCATTAAGTTTCTGCACGTCTCATTTTAAAGTTACGTGCCATGAAAGTAAGAAACAAGAGTTAGATCCTTCAGTGCTCCGGAAGTAGGGTAGTTCTGTAATCAGCAAGAAAGATGCCATTACACAGCAATCTCATGATTAGTAGTTTTATCATTTACATATTTAACAGTGTATAAAAATAAACTGGGCACAAAGGAATAAAATATTTTAATCCTGTTTTACTCCATTTCATACCTGGCTAATTATTTATTCATTTCAATCCACATTTTTTCACTGGTTGGGGGGGGGGGGGC
>VZRW01001813.1:699899-731007 GCA_013398125.1 Aegotheles bennettii | reverse complement strand
TTTATATCCCCTTTTTTCCCTGGGTGGGGGGGGGGGGGGTGTGTTTCCTCCTGTTTTTTAACTAAACTTTTTTATTGATTTTATGAACTTTTACATGCATTTCCAGCAATGCTGATTTGATATATAAAGATCTGAATTTTAACTGCTGTTAAATAACAAAAACCAGCTCCAACTATTTAGTGTCACACACATGAGGCAAGGGAGCAGGAGAATCCCAAAATGAACAATTCAACAGAACTTCAGTCAAGGCAGAAAACAATGACTGGGTAATGGCAGCAAGAGTCCAGTCTACAAGATTTACTGACGAGGGAATTAAGAAATTAGTTAGATTTCACCTGCATAAAAGAAAGGTCTCATATCAAAGGCAGAAGCCATAGGACTTAAGGGCTGGAAGACAAAAGAAGTTGGGAAAACAAATTGTAACTGAAGTGGGGGGCAAGGAGTGGAGGAAGTTAATAGAGGTAATTGTTAGTCAAGGGAGTAATAAAAGATAGAGAAAAATGGTACATTAGTTCTTCTGAAATATTTACACTAATATAGAGAAGGGAATGCTTTAGCTCAACTATATGATGATGCAGCTAAGCACAGTACAAGCCACAGGCATTGCTGATGACAGTGCCTTCAACTTAAGGCAAGTTGCCAATTTAAAATACTTAAAAAAACCCACATGCATTTTCACTATCAGCCCCTTAACTGCTGGAAAGAACCCCACCATCTCAGATAATACACTGAAATGATAGAGATACAAATAGGAAAAATGGATTTTCATTATTTTCAAATCAAACTTACCCTTTGCCTTCAACTATTGCTTCCTTAAGATGTATATAGGAGGCAGGAAAGATGCCCTTTGAGAGGAAAGGAGAAAGAAAAAAACTTTTAAATAACCAGTTGCATATAACATTTTATCTATTTCCTAAAAATATTGCCAGGTCAGCAAAGCCATTCGCATCCTCTTAAGCATCAGAACAGTTGTGTTGTGGTGGGTTGGGTTGTTTTTAAATACACATTTACATTTTGTATGGCATGTCTTTCAAGAAGGTGTTATTGTAACCTTAGCAAATACAGACTCAGTGTTTTTAACCTTATCTTCACAATATCACAGAAAACATCACTGACACCCTGTCAGGAGTGGCCCTATGAAGGGGTGTTTCCTCCCCCAGTTCAAAGCAGTTTGCCACGATTCTCCACATCCCCAGATGATTATATGCAAATTAAAACAGACTTGCTTTTGAAAGCATGAAAGACAGATGATTTTTAACAGATCTACTTCAAAATTACATTCTGCCAGTAATCCAGGCCCTCTGCTTGCTTTTCCTCATGTCTAACCAAGCCTTCTTACCCTGCTATAAGGTGTTGCTTCTGTTCCCAAAGTGTTTTCCCCACTGTTTCCAGTCTTCTAGTTAAAATAAACTGTGTTCTGCCTTGCTGTGAAACGCACAACTCGGGCATCCTGCACTGCAACCCATAGTGCACAGACTATAGATAATGTAGCACCTTCCACCACCAACCTACCACTGGTGCCACAAGCCAAAAACCTCTTCAACAGACAGGACTGCAAAAGGCTAGTCCTGCTTTTCTGAAAAAATGTCCTAAATTCATCTCAAGATTCCAGAAATACAATAAAAATAGTTTCAAAATAGTGTAAGCTCATATTAAAATATAATTCAAGTCAAACTGAGAAAATCAGTTCTTCCACACCTCATCCTCTGAGGCACTAAAGTTTTCCTACTATCTGGGAACACAATAAAAAGACATTCTTAGAAAGCTATAGAAACCAGGGGGGTGAGAGGGGTGTTTTCAGTGCCAGGAAAAACAAACAAACAAAAAAATATATAAATTTCTGCATTTAGCAGCAGTCAGACAAATGCAGCAACACGTGGAATGAATTTAAGCCAAGAAGAATGCATAATTGCTTCTTAGGCTGCACAAGGCGTGTTGGTGAAATACTGCCCGCAAGAAATTCAATCTATTTCCAGAAAAAGAAAATATCAAAATAGAATTGAGCCTGGTTAGGAAATGGGTGGGATGAACCACACAGCTCTGTACTTTTAGACACGCAGATGCAAACCAACACCTCTGGAGGCAAACGTCACGTTTGAAGTGTTTTATTTTAAGTGGGAAAAGCAGCAAAACCAGAAGTCATTTAATTCTGGTTAATTACTCCTATAAAGTAAAACGCTAAAACAACAAAACACAGTGTTAGAAGCTGTATTTGGGCTGTTTCCTTTTATTTCAGAAAGGCTGCTATAAAGAGCAGCCCTTTATGCACACTGAAAGCCTAACAGCTAGGCACAACAACACTGCAGAAGATTGCTCCTCCATTGCAGAGGACTCAAAAATCACAACGCAGAGCTCCAAGATGCAATTGTGTTTTACAAGTAATGCTTTATTTAACAGGCAGTGAAGCAAAGTGTCAGATCAACTAGAATATAAAGTTCTGAACTTTTTACTGAGGCAAAGGCACTGGTCCATCAGCTCCTGCTATTGTACAAGCTATTGTACACCAAGCCATCTGTAGTGACTGTACATAAATGTACCCCTAAACTGCAAAAATTAAAATGCAACTCAGCCCTTATGCCTTGCTAAAATAAGCTTCAGCTAACTTGAAAAAATCCACGTTTACTATAGGTTGAGACGACACACCAGCAGTTATTAGAGATCAGTGGGCACGTGGTGAATTGCCCCCATGCAGGACCATAACACATCCATGAGATCTCCATTATGCCACCACGTCCAATGCCATAATACATCTCTGTCCAAGAGAAATATCAGCTCTGGCAACACTTACCTTCTTGGATTTTTTTCGTAGTGTATAACCTCTGTACCAGCCTAGGAGGGAAAAAGAGAAAAAGCATTAATAAGTTCATTAATAAGTTCATTAACATCACCTACCAGCTGTTCCTTCTCAGTTCAACAGCACTTTAACATAGTTTCTGCTCATGGTTCACCCCTGCCAACGTGCACACGCACACCCCACCTGCATCGAAATGCTCCACAGGATTAATATCTTGGAATATCTTGTCTTTTTGGAAGCGATGAACATCAGAGTGATGATGATCAAACTGATGGAAAAGACTACATGACAGGGATGGCATTTTACATGATGCCTTTAATTGTCACTCAGCTCATTTTAATCACTAATTTGGCAACACAAACCAAGCCAACTTTAGAGCATCAGCTTTACAGGAACGTACTGGTCGAGCAGTTTGATGTTAAAACCTATTGAAGTTCCACAAACACCAAGTTTCCAAATGTAGATCAGTCATTTGCCATCTCAGCAGAAATCAAGACCACACTGGGATTTGGGAGTTAAAATGTAAGAGCCAGGAGCCCTCCAGCCCTGCCCGAGCAGGAGGCAGCAGGATTACCCAGCCTGTGCCATACTCCAGGCAGGTGCCCATGTCTGGAAAATGGTCCCATTTATTGTGCCCCCACTTCACAACACATCTGCCAGCAATCACCATCACAGCTTGCAGTGTTTCTCCAGCCATCCCACTTCAGCACGATTGGAACCAAAGCAAAACCCTGCAGCCATTTGGCCTCATGGAAGATGCTGTGCCAGAGAAAGCAGATGAGATCCTCTGTGCCCATTGCCCAGTTCAGCACCAGCTTGATTGTACGCTTGCACTGGGGTTATTTTGTGTTGCAGTTCCATGGCTCACTTGCTCCTCCCTGCTTAGGACCCCAGGGAGCCCCACAGGTGACCAGAGTTGCCCTCTGCAGCTTTTGGAAGACTGAGCCTGGGTGCTCAGTCCTCCTCCAGCCCTGCAAACGGGGTTTGTATAGCAGAGCATCCCCCTCCAGACACCAGCATGGGTCAGGACCTGGAAAAGAAACCTACTGACCCATCCCTGGTAACAACTAGGGCAGGAAGAAAGTTCAGGGAAGACAAAACACACTGATAAATTCATCATCTACACTCTGGGATTAGAAATACAAATGAAAGTCTTGAGCACACAGGATTTTTCAGTCTGCTCTGCAGTAGCAAAGGGTGAAAAGGATTCATCACCTTCACACTGCATCAGAATCCAGCCCATCCTCTGTGAACACCTGGGGACAGTCAGTGCTATCTTCTTTATCCTAGTCTCTACAGCCTCCACAGTTCACTTCCCTATAGAGGCTGCACTTGCCTCCCATCTCACATTTCTGGTGCTTGCAGCAGAGTATCAACAAAAACTATTGCTGAAATGACCATGCACCCGAGCCAGAAATGGGGCAAGGCAGGCAGAGCACTTCTGCTTGCACTTCCCCCACCAGCTGCAATCTGTGCACTCACATGCAGACATCTCAATCCTATTAAAGAACTAAAATTCCTCAGTCTTATATTAATAAACCAACATTTTGAAGCTCTGGAGTCTAAACTGATAAACATCATAACTAAATGCACTGTACAAATCAGAGGACATTACAATCATATCCTTGCCATCACCTCTTCTCCCATCCCATCTTCTGTGCTGCTCTCTGACTCAGAACACTGCACTGCACCTGCAGATTAAAAAGCCACGTAGCAAAGAAAGCTCCTCACCACTGAACCTCTGCTTTCTGAAGCTTTGCAGCAAGCAGTAATAGCTACAAGAGCTTGCAGGTAAGAAAGCAGCCAACACCTGCTGGGAGAACTGGTTACACTCCTGCTCATCCCAAAGGTCCTTATGCAGCCAGGCAGGTCCAACCAGGCTCTTCACTGGCAGCCACCACCTGAATGTTCTTCCTGATGAGTATCAAGCTTTCAGCTACACAACAGGAGCCTAATTCTCAAGGAGAATTCAACTGGAGGCACTGAGTCTTGCCACCAACACACATATATAAGGGCAATGCCATTTAAATCAGTGTCATAGGATGGTTTGGGTTGGAAGGGACCTTAAAGATCACCTAGTTCCCATCAACTACTCCAGACACAAAAACTATTCCGTTTCTTAGTTCCTCATCTAAGGCAAGAGCAGCTCTCTTCTACACAGGCACCACAAAAAACAACCAACTCCCTCACAGACATGAATTAAAGTAATTAAGGTCACAGAATTGTGATTCCTCTTCAAAGCACAATAAATACAGCCTGTTGTCAGACACTGGGAAAGGGAAAAACAAGTACAGTATGGCCTGGTTTTGAGGTCTTCTAGATTAAGCATAAGAGACTCAGCCCTCCCAACTTCCCAACCTCTTCTGTCAGCAGAGAGAGGACCAACTGAGCAAAGATTTACCATGGGCTTTTCTTTACAACCAAGCAGATTAAGGGGGGTGGGGGGAAGTAAAACTATCTACCACTTCAAACGCCATGGACACACATAAATCTTCAAAACTAATCCTAATTTAATAATTATTGCAGAAAACTCTTTAAAAATAGTGATGGTAGGATGTCAAAAGCACAATGCACAATACAGCATTGGCAATGAACCATGCCAATTTTTCTCCCACAATCTTAAACACAGGGGAAAGGTATAAAACCTGTGGGGAGCAGAGTCACAGATCCTCAACAAAAGGGCATTACTGACTCTTCAAACAACTCTTCTTGAGTTGTTGAAGAGTACTGACTCTTCAAACAACTCACTAAGGGGCTTTTCCTCAGATTGACCCATCCAACCTCAAAGCACCACCACCCTGACATGGCCAGGACCAATGGCAGGGCAGCTCCCAGCACACACCTGGACGTTCACGCAGATGCTACAAGACCTCCTGGGGCAAAACCTACACAAGTTTTGTATAGAGGAACTTGGAGATCAAAAAGCCCAAATAATTACCTAATAATGGCAGCTCTGTGAACAAGAGAGGGAAGAATTATGGCATCTCATTTCCCATCACAGCAGGTACATAATGAGTAATCATTGTATAAAATGTTTGGAAGAACATAACTCATTTGCATTTCTTTTAACATTAACTTGTCCCATGTGCTTGAAGCCTAACAGCCACGGGAGTGTGAAGGGCTTTTTATTATTCAAGTCCAGGGGAACAGTGAGTCATCTCCACTGACCCACTTAGTTGGCAGCAGTCATGATTCGATACGGTTTCATGTACCCTACTCAGGACTCGGAAGGTTCTCCCACATTCATTAAATAAATCTATTTATATATAAAACTACAAAGCTACACAATATTTAAATCATTCCATTTGCATTTAAAATTTTTGCATTATTAGATTTTTATTAAAGCATATAACTTGGCATTGCAGTGGCAAGATGAACTCTGTGAGAAAATGCCAGCCTAGAAATGATGAGAACATTAATTTGCACATATTAATGAGCAGAGCTCGTTACTTTCATTGAAATAGCATTGTTTTAGTAAATACAACAATAAAAAAATTCTTATTAAGCCAATATCTAAACCAAATTTATCACACAGGTGTACCAAAAGATCAACGTCTAGAGAAACAAACAAATTAAATCAATATATTAAAGTAAACCACATTTCCACAAGAAAAAAAGCGTTACAATATTTTTAAAAACAAAACAAAAACACAGTTTAGTTACATATTACTTATAAGTTTCCAAACCACAGTTTGCCATGAAATATTTCAAGTCAAGGATATATTGGATGAGCTGTATGTTGCTTGGCTCAGTACCAGATCAAGCAAGAGCTGAGAAGTGTTATGACAATTTTTACATTCTGTTGATCATCAAACTCAGCATTAAAATTCCCTTCTACCTGGATCAAGGAGGAAAGACTCTCGTACATGTAATGTGTCTACAGCTTCCTATCAAAACAAGCAAAACATCTGAAAATCCTGAAATCAGTCCACAGCACTGTAACACATGTACCCATCTTATAAGGGAGACATAAATAATTTAGGACCCAGGTGACTTTCAAATTCAGATTAAACTTCTTTTAGCAGCAAGATCTTCTGCATTACCCGAGGGTATCCAGAAAGCATCCATCATTTCTCTAACGTAGGAGAGATGCTACAATTGATCCATATAAATAAATGTGTGTGAACATCCATCTTCCACAGCAAAGGAAATGGTTATTCACAGGTATCAACCACATGCAACCTCAATCACATCCAGCACTGATTAACTCTGTGTTCATTACAAATAATGTATTTTGTCCTTTAGCAAGAAAGCAAGTAATTTGTCACCCGATAACATGAGAAGATAGGGTCACAAACAGAAAAGTAATGCAGGTGCAAAAATTGTTTTGAAAAGCAACTTTTGCCAGCTTACCTTCATATGTTTCCAATATGTGCACGGTGTCACCGATTTGTAAGGAAAGTTCATCTGGTCCCCTCGCGTCGTAGTTGTAGAGAGCTGGTAGGAAGAAACACTGCTATTAGCACATGCAAGACAACAGGACTCCCAGGATTTTTGTTTCTCTACCTAATTGTTTGGGTTTTTTTATTACTCATTGCTTCCCTTCTCAATCTTTTTGTAATATATATTATATATATATATTTGAAAAGTTTGGTCAAGTTCTTTAATCCATTAATATCTCCCCTTACAGTTAGTCTCCAAAATCCACAAGTCCACTTTCTTAAGACAGTCCCTCATTTCACCTACAAAACCTTTCTTCATAACACACACACACAACTGTTTTGTTGGACTTGTCTCTCTCCCAGCACTCGTGTCACTTTTACACAGTTCTGTAACCAATTGCACCGTCTTCCACTGTCAGCTCAACACACAACCTACAAAGTGTCTTTAGAAAACTGGAATTACCACTACTATTACCACTACTATTACCACTACTATTAAAGGATGACTTCCCAGTCACTTCATTAGTTTACTATATTTAATAACAACATGATTTCGGAATTCCCGAGTGCCAAAGGTAACTGCATCAACCCCCTGTACTCATGGAAGAGACCAGTTCTAGACCAGTTCTCTCTTTTTGCAGTATTACAACCAAGTTACACTTCACTTACTAGCAGGTCCTGACAGCACCCCCAACCTGCACCATCCCCAACCTGCAAATCCAAACATTTGTGACCACGGCCACCAACCCACAGGCTGCCCACGTTCCGTCAGGCTTCACTCCTAGCCAGGGTGTAAGTGACTTTGGAGGGAACAAAAACTAGTTTGCCCTGAAAAAACAGTAGCCAGGTATATGCTACCAGTGATAACTCGATGGGAAAGATGCATTACCCCACCCACCAATGCCATGGCATCATAAGCAATAAATACAAACCATGGGGATGGGGTGGTCTTCAAAGAACTGGCTGATAAAGCAGAATTTTAAAGCAGAATTTTTGAGAACTGCAACCTTCAGATAAGAGTATCAGAAATAATAAACTACGAGATAAAAAATTTAAAAAAGTACTTCAAAGACCACTGTTCCCTACCCTTCCTGAAAGAAAATCTGGGAGCTCTGAGCACCGAGATTAGCAATGCCCAGAAGAACACTGGGAATACATCTGACAAATACACTGTAAACTAGGCTGGCAGGTTGGAAAGAAATATTAATAATCTGAAAACCAAACCAGTTATGACTCCTAAAGCTAGAGTTTTATGTTTCTCACAGAACAAACTCCCCATAAGAAACAAAATCTTCCAACACCAAGCAGGTCCTCTTGACCAAAGGCAGCAACTCCAGTACTTCACCAGACTGAAGTTAATGAACCACACTCAAGGTGGACTCCTGAAAGTTTCTGCACAGTTCTGCAACTGCAGTTGCTCCCTCCAGTGAGGTTACCAAGTTTAAAGGTATTTTATACACTTTTCTTCACAACTAAAGAAATGGCAGAAGTAGCCTTCCTCCCTCCCCATGAGGAGCTACTTACTTCTCACCTCCACATTTCCAGTACATAATGGGCTGTGCTCCTCTGAGCACAGACCTCCTCTTCAGTGACAGCCTCCAGGGTGTCGTGTCAAAGGACAGCTTCTTAAAAGTGTCTGAGAATCAGAATTTCTTACTGTTTATCATAACTCTTTGGGGACTGAAAGCATTCTTGCAACATGAGAGCTACCTCAAAACTTTCTACCACTCACTCCCCTCAAATAACCACTTGCTTTTCTTTCTACATCAGTTTCCAGGGACGTAGTGGGTGGGCAGCACCAGTAGTGCTCCAGTGGGACTCCAGTATTATTATTGGAACAGAAAGAACTGGCTAAGCTACACGTAGCTGAGACCAGCCCTCCCCTTCTCCAAGGAAGCCTTCACAGATGTTCAGACCAGAAGAATTCACAGGACATTAACAACACGTGCTGCGCACATTACAGGTCACAAAGCACTTCCAAAAACATCTCAAAACCAAAGGCAATGGGACATGGGACCCAGGAGGCACCCACACTCACCCACCCCATTTCCTCCATTCCCAAGAGGTCCTAAGAAGCAGGCTAGAGCCCATATTACACAGAAGATCAACAACATAAATTACATCTATGAGAACTGGTAACTGGAGAAAAATACTTTCTTCATCTCAGATCTGATAATCGGTTTAGCCCCAAGTGCACAAGTAGGAAACATCCAAGCAGGCATGTCAGAAGGTCTAATCCCACCACGAGGACAGGGCACGGCGCCCAGCGTTGCCTCCAACCATGGCCACAACTTCATTTTCAACCTCCAGGAATTACTATTTATTCTCCCCAGAATTTATCAAATTCCAGCTTACAATGCTAACAACAACAAATACATGATGGGCTTCCTTGGTTCTTCTCTCTGTGGTACCCCTCTTGCTTGACAGACAATAGACTTTAGAATTAAGTAAATAAATATATCTGAGCACAAAAATAATAAAAAAACCTAAAAAGTAATTTACAAGAAAAAACACACTCAACAAATTGTTTCAGTTGGAAAAGACCTTTAAGATCATCAAGTCCAACCATCAACCCAGCACTGACAAGGCCACCACTGACCCGTGTCCCTCAGCACCACATCTACATGGCTTTGAAATCCCTCCAGGGATGGTGGCTCCACCACTGCCCTGGGCAGCCTGGGCCAGGGCCTGACAGCCCTTTGGGGGAAGAAATTTCTCCTGATATCCAATCTAACCCTCCCCTGGTGATGAAGGTCTCCCCTCAGCCTCATTTTCTCCAGGCTGAACACCCCCAGTTCCCTCCGATGCTCCCCATCAGCCCCGTGCCCCAGACCCTTCCCCAGCTCCATTCCCTTCTCTGGATCTGCTCCAGCCCCTCAATGTCCTTCTTGGCATGAGGGGCCCAGAACTGACCCCAGGATTCACCGTGCAGCCTCACCAGTGCTGAGCACAGGGGGACAATCCCTGTCCCAGTCCCGCTGGCCACGCCATGGCCGATACAAGCCAGGATGCTGTTGGCCTTCTTGGCCACCTTGGCACTCTGCTGGCTCCTATTAACCCCCAGGTCTTCCTCTGCCTCCTCTTCCCCACGCCTGCAGCGTTGCTACACCTTAAGATTCTAAACAGAGGAGAGGACACTTCGGGGTAAAAAGATTAAAACTGAAATGCATTGCAGAGACCAATATCAACAGTATTTAAAGGAAGGCTTTAGAAAATAATAGAGTTTTATTGACACCAAAACAAGCCAAGCTAGCTATTCCTGGCTTCGTGTTTTTGCTAACTCTTTCATTATTAAAGAGAGATAAACCATCCCTCCTAAGTATCTGGAACAGAATATTTCAAAGCCATAATGGCTGTTCTGCAGGAGAAGAGGGTTCTGTGAAAAACACATTAACCAAAATTAACATTTTGAACTGCTCTGAGCAGAGGGATGTTAATGGTGGTGACTACACGGCACACGGGACTCTGCTCATCACAAACATCTCCTGTTAAGTTTCTGCACGTACCAGGGAAGACAAAGTCACACAGTCAACACTAACTGCTCCAAACCTGGGTGGCTGGAGTTCAACACCCAACTTCATCCTTTGGGTCTTCCCTGAGATCTCTTGAACACTCACAGCCATCACTAGAGTCCAGAGGACTCAAAAATGAATCCAACGTGAGCCTTCCACCTTCAGAACCCTGAGGAGCAAGCTTGTTGCCTTGTACCACCCATCCCAGTCAGGAAAAAGTCACATTATGACCAATTAAGAAACAGTCCCGTCCTCAATTCACACTTCAGCTAAGCATTTCTCAAACATTTACAGGTGTAACACAAAAGATCAAAGGCAGCTATGAATAAAAGACATGAAAATTTACATCCCACTGTGCTGAGTGCTGTCTATCACAACGAGGAGGGTCACATAATAGGAGCTTCACCAATTATTCTGACAGAAGACAACAAACAGCCATCAAGTGGTAATTACTGCCCACAACAGCTCCCACTGACTTGAACCCAGGGCAATGGCCACAGAGGGAAGACTTATATTCAAAAATATACAGGTGTGAAGAATGTCTACTAAAAACATAAAATAAATCACATTTTTGGCTTGCAGCAGCACAGACAGAAACAACCAAAATAACTATAAAGTGCATCCCACCCCTGTGAGTTCAAAGCTGCATGCTCCTATGGCAGCCAGCAGATAAAAACTGCCCCGAGAGGGAGTTATGTAGATGGACATCAAAAGAAGTTATGACTGATAAAATGTTTGATTGAAGCAAATAACCGGGCTTTAATTAAAGGAAAAGGCAAAATTTGGAGGAATAAAGCACAAAACTGGCATGCTTATATTTTGTCTGATCAATTGTACTGAGTCACCATCTAAAATATTTCAAAGCCTGAAATACAACTTCCAAATTTCACTTCTTTTTACTGAAATATGTTTTGCTTCATTTGGAAAATCCAGGTCTCAGCGTGACAGATTTTTAGCTTGGAGAGCACTAAGCTAAATAAAGCATTGGGAATGTTTACTCCAGCTAACATTGGGCCTCCCCATTGTGCTCAAATTGCAAATCAAGGCTCACTGTCTTGGCAAAGGAGTTGAGCAGCCTCCTAAGTCAGGGAAACCTTTGCTGTACAATTCACAAGATAAGGAGCATGGTTACTTAAGCATCAAAAGATTTATGACTAAGACCCAGCCAGTGCAAGTTAACCTCATGGTTAATGCTAATACAGCATCCCAATGTTCTTCATCCAGGCACAGCTATTTTTTCCCCTCTCTAATAAACTTCAGCTGAAGAGGCACAACTAAAGTTTCTCATTGCAACCACTCTCACCCCTCGTCATTTAGAAGTATGCTATTTACACAGCAGTTTCTTCTTAAGGGATACAGCTGTGATAGAGGCAACTCAAGGGACTGTGAAGAAGAAATACCAACATCACAGGAGCCCAGGAAAGATGCTGCTTTCTGAGGGACAAATGTGCTGCCCTTCCACAAAAGGAACCACAGAATCACTTGAGTTGGAAGGAACATTAAAGGCCATCAAGTCCAACCCCCCTGCCACGGACAGGGACATCCTCCACCAGACCAGGTTGCTCACGGCCCCATCCAACCTGGCCTTGAAGGTCTGCAGGGACAGGGAATCCACCACCTCCCTGGGCAGCCTGTGTCAGTGTTTTACCACCCTCATGGTGAAAAACGTCCTTATATCCAACCTAAACTTCCCTCCTTCAGTTTAAATATGGGAATATAGGAGTTAGTTCAGGCACTCACAACCCAGCCCCACTCCCCTGGTTGGGCTGCAGTCTGCACTACAGGTGAAGGATCAGGTTCATACAGCCCAGCATATGGCAATCAGCTTTAAGTGAGCACTGGAGGCACCTGCAATGGTGACAACCTTCCAGGAGAGGACTGCTGTCCTTGCAGAAGACCCTTCAGAAGGTGGAGGGGGCAGCTGCTCCCTGATGTCTCTGGCACAAGCTGTGGACCTCCCAGACACCAGCAGCTGACTAACATCTTCTAATTATACTTTAATTATACTTATGTTAGCCTGCAGAAGAGAAGAACCACAATGTTTCCTCAAAGTTACAGACAAAGAAATAAAAAACCTTTATTTTCCAGTTCTGAGCATCTTTAACTATGACTGACTTAAACCAGAGCTGTGGGGCTTATTGTATTTGCAAAAATCACTCCTGTGGACCATACCTCCTTGACAATCATCTTATGGGTATGCTCACACTGGCTCCTGAACCAACCATTTCAGGTGCGGTCTTGTATCTAACCTGCTTATGAAACTTGGGCTAAACCAGAACTCTTTGTGATAGGGAACCCAATGATGTTGGGGGATGTGCTGCCATGAATGAAGCACAGTTGTGGCTCTTGAGATCTGCAAAGCCAGCAGCACACAGCTTTACTGTGCCTGTTACTCAAGGTGGAGTCAGCCAACACAGGGCTGAAGAGCATCCAGCAAATGTGTCCTTAAACTCCAGGTTTCAGCTCCGAGATGTAACAAGCACTGGAATGGGCTGCCCAGGGAGGTGGTGGAGTCACCATCCCTGGGGGTGTTCAAAAAAAGGGGTTGATGAGGCACTTGAGGACATGGTCTGATGGTTAGGGATATGATGGGATAAAGGTTGGACTTGATGACCCTGGAGGTCCCTTCCAACCAGAATGATTCTGTGATTCTAAGCGGAACCAGGATGGCAAAAGAAAACCCAAAGTACGAAGCCACAGTGACAAAGCCATCCCACAGTCACCTCTCACTCCCACACCTGTGCTGAGACCTCCTGTGGTATCTTCAGCAGAGATGTTTCTCCTCATCAACTGTGCTTCCAGCCCAGCAGCTCTCCAGGTAAAGGCTCTCCCTGCTCCCCTCCTCCTCCCATAGCCAC
Source organism: Aegotheles bennettii (assembly GCA_013398125.1). Taxonomy (NCBI): domain Eukaryota; kingdom Metazoa; phylum Chordata; class Aves; order Caprimulgiformes; family Aegothelidae; genus Aegotheles; species Aegotheles bennettii. The sequence continues at coordinate 717,461 of VZRW01001813.1, read as the reverse complement.
CACAAAGCACATCTACACACAAGTACTGAAGTGCCAACAGCAAAGGATTAGTGTGGGCATTAAAAGAGCAATTTCTTCAACTCCAGGAGTAGATAAAGAAAGAAACAATGAATAGGGCGTTGCAGTAATTGCACTAAAAAACCATTTACTGCTGAAGAATACAAAACAAACACCTCTACAGAACTGCACTCATTAATCTGCGTGCATTAGAAAAATAAGGAGTGGAACAGCAGAAGAATTAGAGAGGTGACAGAGGGGGGGAGAAAGGAAAAAGCAAACAAAGGTAGCATCAATATATACTGTAAGAGCTTCCCTCTGACTATATAAAAGCTGAGATACCATAAAAACATTAGAGTAATATTCCCTGGAATTACTTTGTATTAATCGTTCCACACTCTGAGACAAAACCAAACCACATTTACCAAACCATCAGTTTTATTCTACACCATCTTTTTAAAAAATCATCCCAAAATCATAACTGTGCTTACTCCATACAAGCAGACTGAAACTGCAAGGGTGACAGCAAAGGCTCTTGTAAATTCTCTAGTATTAAAAATAAAAGAAAAACCTGAAAAAGTTTTCCTCTTATCTTCTCTAAAAGCAAAGTGGCTGCCTTCAGTACCAGGGAGGCTCCCGAGTCCTCTGTTACTTAAACTGACAAGTTTCCAACTTCTACAGCTGAAGCGTATGGAGGAGGAAGAAGAAGAAGAAAGAAGTGTAGAGTCAGGAGCTGCACCTAGAATTTGTTGAAGACAATTATTTCCTGTGTGTATGAACTGAGGGCAGCTCCTCCAGCCTTACTCAAGTCACCCTGTACCTTGTCACCCCTGGTCTCACCAGGTTCGGTTCACAGCTCTCTCAATATTCCCGTTATTTTCTCATCCAAACACTCACAAAAGATGAATTTCCTAAAGAGTGGAGAAGCCTGAAGAAGCTCTTAGGCTTGAGCAGTTACCAGCAAGAAGGAAACACAGCTCATGGCTACTCCTCCCCAGTACCATCTTAGTGATGAACCCCATGAAACGTGGCTGTCAGTGACTCAGTACTGCGTCCAGTTCTGGGCCCCTCCGGACAAGGACACCAAGGGGCTGGAGCATGTCCAGAGAAGGGCAACAGAGCTGGGGAAGGGGCTGGAGCACAACTGTTACAAGGAACGGCTGAGGGGACTGGGGGTGTTCAGCCTGGAGAAAAGGAGGCTGAAGGGAGACCTTCTGCTCTCTGCAGCTCCCTGAGAGAAGGTTGGAGTCAGGGGGGTTTGGTCTCTTCTCCCAGGTAAGAAGCGATAGAACAAGAGGAAATGGCCTCAAGTTGTACCAGGCAGGGTTTAGGTTGGATATTAGAAGAAAGTTCTTCCCCCAAAGGGTTGTCAGGCCCTGGCACCAGCTGCCCAGGGCAGTGGTGAAGTTCCCATCCCTGGAGGGATTTCAAAGCTGTGTAGATGTGGTGCTGAGGGACGTGGGTCAATGGTGGACTCAGCAGAGGTTGGTTAATGGTTGGACTTGATCTTAAAGATCTTTTCCAACTAAAACAACTCCGAGTCTATGACTGCAAATATCTCTCCAGCAGGACTAGACTAAACCCAGCAAGCTTAGTAGATGGTAAGGATTTATTCTCATTTTCCTTTACAAAGGGGAGACCATTCCTTTTCCCCCTCCTCCACCTGAGCAGCAAATTCCTGGGGGGAGAAGGTTCACCTGGAAACTACACCCAGGCAAGCCCAGCAGCACCACAGAACCCCTCAAACTGAAACCCCTGCAATGAGAGCCTGCCCACCCTCTTCCCAGACAAGGGCACAAAATGCTCCAAAGAAAACCAGTAAACATACCCAGGAATAAATTCTGCATTTAGAGGAGAACCTGAGCCCAGGTGCAGCACCAACCGTCAGCTGAGCACAGGTTAGGAAGAGCAAGAGGCCACCCAGGCCTCCATAAATACAACGAGACACATCAGGTTTCACAACAGATGGCAACACAGGGGAGCAATATGTTTTGCAACACAGCTGGTGTCTTATCACTACCCGAGATGAATTAATAAGCTGAGGAAACTTCAATCCAGAGCAATCCTCAAACTTAAGTCACGTCGACTTCCAGAAGTGCAACCACCCTGTCACTGCATCCTGCAAGCAGAGCTCGAGCAGGACAGAACAAGATGCACCCTCTGCAGTAATTCAAAAAAATAAAGAGCTCTGGACCTATCCAGCATTTCTAAGAACCAAGTTCAGGTTCTTGCTTTTCCTACTCCCCTCTTCTAAGCCAGATACTTCATTTTTAGGAAGCTAATGAAGTACAATGCCAGCTCACCCTCTTAACAGCTTTCTCCCTCCTTCTTCCCACTTAATCTGTATTCAGAGCACTTCACCACCAAGTACTGGGAGTATAAAGCTGAAACCAGTTTTAAAGAAAGACCATTATTTGCTATAACAGCATTAATAATGTGCCACAATGCATGGCTAACAAGGGGCACGATCAAGAACATTTTAATATTAAAAATCGATTTGGAAGTCCATGAAGTGAACCACACTGCACACAAGGAGCAACCACAGCACCCCAAGCACGTGGCACTGCCTTCTGCAGCAAGGCGAGATGCTGATTTAGACAAACAGAAAACATTATCTAGAGGCAGATGTCTTGGCATCTGTCTTCATGTAACGCAGAATCACAAAGCGAGTTTTGATGTCCCCTTGAATTTCCAACATCTCACTGGGGGACACTAAGAAGTGAGAACCTGGCTCTTGCTATGGTGGGGCTACAGGAGACATCCTAAAAGGCACAGATGGCATTTGAGCACGCACTGTGCTTACCACTGTGTGTCTGCAGGAGGATTCCTGTGCTTTGAACTAACTGAAATTCAGAACAGCCTCAATACAAAGTCTCTGCAAAAATTTGCAAAACTTTCAATATTGCTAAGCATCACACATCAAAGCATCTGCTGGGCATGAGGAGGAAGGGGAACAGTTAAATGCTGGAGAGGAGGAGGAACCAGTTCAGCTTATGGTCAATGCTGGCAGAGGATCAAATGTGTATGAACTGGTGATGAGTCAACACCAGGCTGTATCATTAGACAGAGGTTCCCCAGGAGATGACAAGTGACCGGAGCTGGCAGCACTGCAGCTCCACACCCGTTCCTTGCTGATGGGACTCCAGCTGCACGTCCCTGCCCCTTCCCTTGCACCAGCGCTGCCGCCCAACTCACCCCTCAGCCAACAGTTGCAAGGAGCTCAGCTTGCTCAAAACCTCAGTGCCTTTTCTGCAATAGCTCCCTAAAGAACTCGGAGCAATCGGGGAAAAGCAGGAATGGCAGAACAGCAGAGGCATGGGCAAGCGGCAGCATCAACTTCAAGCAACACCATCTACAGCCTTAGAAGGTCCCAAATCGAGTGGTGCGAGTCAGAACTGTCCTGCCAAACACAGAAGCAGGTGCAAACATCCTCTAACACAAGCTCAATCTTAAAATCAACTTATGAAAGAGACTACATGAGTGTCACGGGCACAACACAGGCAAACCCTCAAGTGCTTCCCAGTCCAGTGCTCCAGGCCAGAACAGCACAAATTATGGTTGAAGTCTGCACAGGCACCAATGCTTAATCACAAGGTGCCAGTCTGGTGCTCAAGTAGGGCATGTAGCTTCCCAAGAGGTTGGGAGCAGCACCTCTTACACAGGCTGGGTGGAAGGCTGGTCATGGACAATGGACACAGCGAGTTCCTCAGGACCTTCATCCTTCATGGGATGGAGCAGAACCTTCACAAAAATACCTTCTTCAGCAAGAGTGAAGCCCAGTTATATCTGCATGAGGATTTTAACAAAACCAACCCACACTGCACTCATCTTGGCTCCATCAGAAGATGCCTGATGCATCAGTGTCCTGCTTCAAGCTTTTCCCATGCCATTGCAGCAGGTCTCTTATTGCACCAAACGTAATTCTGCAGAGAGGGTGTCTTTTACCAAGCATTTCTACAGCAGCGAGCTTAATGTCACCGCTGTATTTTAATACACATTTCAATGACTATAAAAATCAAGTTCAATACAATAAAACTGCTCTCACGCTACTGAGGAAATAGTCAGCAAAAGAATGGCCCCTGCAAGACTCTGCAATACAGAGCTGGTGGTGCAGAGCAAGAAGCCCTAAAGCAAGGGGGGAACGGGGTGATGGGAAGAAGTTTTCATTTCCTACTGTTCTTCCTCCTCAGCATTTCTACATGGGAAAACAAAAATCAGAATTCCTCCACGGCTTTCTCCGGAACGCTGATGGAGTGGGGAAGACAGGAGAAGGCATTTTAGTTTTCTACACATCAAACCTCTCTCGATTTATTTTTACTTGCTATCACCTTATTTGTCTCTCTGTCCTTCAAGCTGTCTCCAACAGCAAGAACTACAGAGAAAGAGCAAAGATCCAGAATCAAATAATCCCCAAGGATCTTGCTCTGCTTTCTTAGAAATAGTTGTCAGAGAGAAGAATTGCCTGCTAAGAGCCACAGTTTGATCCATCAAGACTCTCTCTTTCCCACAACAGTTAGGCCACTGCAGAAATTGGGAATACGTGATATTATTCCTCAAGTTGCATCTTATACCAAAATTAATGTAAAAACCTAACCATGGAAGAAGTTCTTTCCTGAGAGGGTGGTTGGGCACTGGAATGGGCTGCCCAGGGAGGTGGTGGAGTCACCGTCCCTGGGGGTGTTCAAAAAACGGGTTGATGAGGCACTTGAGGCCATGGTCTGATGGTCTAATGGTTAGGAATACCATGGGATAAAGGTTGGACTTGATGACCCTGGAGGTCCCTTCCAACCATAATGATCCATTCTATGATTTTCTATGATTCTATGATTCTATGATTCTATGATTCTATGATTCTATGATTCTATGGAAGCGAGTCAAGCAGCACTGAATGCATTAAAAGATAAGAGCAGCATTTTGCAAAAACAGGGAAAAATTGTTTTTCCCCAAGCCAGTAAGGAATCACATGCCCCGTTCTGCTTCCAGCTGCCTTAACAAAGAGCCACTGTCCAGCTGGCTTGGGGCTGCGGAGCCCGTCCTTCATCAGCCCTTCCCACCAGCCACAGGGCTTCCACCCAGAGCTCCCAAATTCATCTTACCCACCCAAGAGGCATCCTCCGAGCCCATAACAATGTTTTACACCCATTCTGGAAGAAATAAGGAGAGGAAATGTAACACACAGTATCATTAGCCTTTGAAGACCCCGCATCCCACTTTGCTCTCTCCATAAATGAAATACACAAACTTACAGGAACTGGGAACACCAGAGTAGAGGAATTAAAATCTCTGCTCGTGGACATTGAACTCCACAACTTTTTGTGCAATAGGAACCTGAATTTATAGAGTAACACTTTATCACAAGTTAATTTGCTTGTTCTAAAGCCTTTTTTGGTCTAATTAAAGTTGATCTAGCCCAATAATCTGTCACAAATGAAACTCCCAGACAAGAACTTTTTGGCAGCAGCCATTGCGTCCTGTCCTACTGACCAGTTTGGTCCCATTACTAGGGCACCCCTCAGTCTACTGATACACACCAAGGGCAACCCCTACACTACTCCCTCGAGACTCAAAAACATCCCCATTAATTCAAAATAGCTCAAGGCCATAGCACCTTGCTTCCGAAGCACAACCACTTGGAGGAGAGCATTTTAAAAACACCACTGGTGGCCACATATATTAATGCTAGTAGGGTGTTTAAGGTGGCACTACCCCAGCAGTAACTTGCTAACCTGATGCTCTAAGAAAAAAAATACTTTAACTATTTTTTTTAATGTTATCTTCCCAGCATCCTTCCAGCTCTTCACTGAACAGAGGTGGAACATCAGCACACGCATGCTGGGAGCCCAGGGCAGCACCAGCCAATAGAGGAGGCAAGAGCCAGCTCCTGGCTCTGGATGGCACACCCATCCTCCATAACCACCTTCACCTTAAAACATTTGTTTTCCCCACTATACAAATACTCCACTAGCCTAATAACCAGAAGTTAACTATTCAACTCATTCACCACTTTCAGGATCTCTACCTCAAAAAAAAAAACTATTAAAAAAAACAAATGATAGGTAGCACATTGCACAAAAAGGTCTTCCTTATGTTCACCTGGAACCTCCTGTGTTCCACCTTGCACCCATTCCCCCTTGTCCTGTCACTGGACATCCCTGAGAAGAGCCTGGCTCCATCGTCCTGACACTCACCCTTTACATATTTGTAACCATGGATGAGGTCACCCCTCAGTCTCCTTTTCTCCAAGCTAAAGAGACCCAGCTCCCTCAGCCTCTCCTCTTACGGGAGATGTTCTACTCACTCCATCTTTGTGGCTCTGCGCTGGTCTCTTCCAAGCAGTTCCCTGTCCTTGAACTTTGGGGCCCAGAACTGGACACAATACTCCAGATGTGGCCTCACCAAGGCAGAATAGAGGGGGAGGAGAACCTCTCTTGACCTACTGACCACCCCCCTTCTAATGCACCCCAGGATGTCATTGGCCTTCTTGGCCACAAGGGCACATTGCTGGCTCATGGTCATCCTCCTGTCCACCAGGACCCCCAGGTCCCTTTCCCCTTCTCTGCCCTCCAGCAGGTCAGACCTCAACCTATACTTCTTACTAAGCTTGCTCAGTCATTTCTCAATGCCATCACTATCCTATCATATCCCCAACACTTAAACTGGCACTAAATTATCCTATTTTTCCATCCCAAAACTGTTTTATATTTTCCACACTCCTTATGTAAATGTTATGGAAGCTTCAAGACCTCATTGTACCAAAATAATCCATGAACTCCTAATCTTAGGGTTTATACCTGGATATAAGAGCAGGTCCCAGCTCAGCATGTTGTGTTACAGACTGTATCACACCTGGACTGGAAAAGCCTACACAGTTATCCCAGTATTTTAGGTATTCAAGCCCTAATGGTATTAAAAGTTCTTCCAGTGCTCAGTCAAGAAAAGGACATGTGTGCTGCAACTTGGGAACCAGCAACTGCTGCACTAAGCCCAGGCTGTGTGTTCTGTATTTAAGGCACAAATCCCAATCACTCCCTTATCACAGCCCAGTGAACAGAGGCCTTGTTTGCAGCAAGGGTTACCCATGGAAATCTGTTAATGAATCATTTCAAGAATACACTGATACGAACTACAAAAATCAAACACAAGCTGAACCCACACAAAATACCTAAAAATGCAAACAGAACCATAACTGAGCCATTCTCTCGGGTCTTCATTAAAATGTGCTTATCTGGCTGTAGCCAGCCCACTGCTTTATTGTTTAGGAATAAGAATCCCTAAATTCACACTCCTCACAGACTCACTTGCTTCTCAAAGAAGGTTTTTTCCCCTCCTTAAATTTATTATACCCTCCAGCAGGCTTGTGCACACGCTGCCTGCCTCGAGATCCTCCCAGCAGGGCCATCCCCCAGGAGCACACCAGAGAGGATTAAACCCAGGGCAAAGTCCAGTTCTTGCAAGCAAGGTTTCACTTGACTTGGGAGCAAGAACAACTGTTTTCTCACCAGGAGAGCTCAGTAACTGCCCTGAGGATGACAAGATGACAGGCAATGTCTGTAAAAAACTGGTGTGTGTAAGAGCTAAATATGAGAAATGAAGGAAAAAGCTTGGAAATCATTAAAAATTACCAATCATATGACAGATTAAAAAACATACGAAGGAAAATAAGCAGGTAGTGAGAAAGCTTTGGAGTATAATCCTAGATAGTTGTGTATCACAATCACATTGTGTTCAAAAGATAAAGCCAGAGGTGCTGGAGCGAGTCCAGAGAAGGGCAACGAGGCTGGGGAGAGGTCTGGAAAACAAACCTTATGGAGACCAGCTGAGGGAACTGGGGTTATTGAGCCTGGAGAAGAGGAGACTGAGAGGAGACCTTATTGCCCTCTACAACTACCTAAAGGGAGGTTGTAGTGAGGCTGGTGTTGGTCTCTTCTCCCCAGTTGCTGATGACAGGACGAGAGGAAATGGCCTCAAGTTCCATCAGGGGAAGTTTAGGTTGGAGATTAGGAAGAAGTTCTTTCCTGAGAGGGTGGTTGGGCACTGGAATGGGCTGCCCAGGGAGGTGGTGGAGTCACCATCCCTGGGGGTGTTCAAAAAACGGGTTGATCAGGCACTTGAGGCCATGGTCTGATGGTCTAATGGTTAGGAATACGATGGGATAAAGGTTGGACTTGATGACCCTGGAGGTCCCTTCCAACCATAATGATTCTATCCCTATATAAAGCTACCAGGCCACCCAGCAGCCACATCTGGAGGTCAGATCACAGGCAACACCACGATAACCTCACATTCAGCAGAGCACACTCTAGGCTTGAACACAAGCATTGTTCTGTACATATCTGAGTGACAAGCGAGCCACAGACTGATTGATGCAGAACAGCAAAAATGGTAACGTGTCCTCACGTGACCCCAAACAGCAGGAAAAAATAAAGAAGCCAAGAGGACAAGGTTTTCAAACCTGGGCTGTGCTGCAAGGCAGAAGCAAGGACAGAGGGACTGGCAGCCCACCATGCTATGACAGCTCCCACAGCAGTTAACGAGGGAATGAGCTCAGGGTTGGTCACACCTCAGCCAGTCCCTTCTTCAGATCCACTGACCAACAGGAGCTCCACAACCTCAACAAGAGCCAATGAACAAACCTTCTTTTAGCTTTCCATTACTTAAAAAAATCATAATTAAAAGTAAAAACTCCACTTCTTACCATCATTATATTAGTTTTTATCCATATGCTCATGTTTTGGGACAATAACCTTACATTTAGTCAAGATTAAAGGTTCCCACAGACCCTCATCTACAACTTCCCTGACCCAAGTGACATGCTTAACCATATCTCTATTTGTCATCAAAACCTCACTGCAACCCTTCCTTTGGTGGTCAGCATTTACAGCCCATTCCAAACAACCACCCTGATAATCCACAGCCCTTTCAGCATCACTGGACTCATATGCACAGCAGATTTTCTGACAGCCAGCGTCCCTTTAAATTGTTCACCATCTGTGTCAAGACTCTGAAACTCAAATATCATCAGCTACTTCCATCTGGCTCAGCATCGAGATGTTTCCTGTTCCAGGGTCCACTATGGGAACACTTTTTACATTCCCAGTTGCTTCCATTTCACTTCAGCAACGCAGCCTTCACTGCAGACAGCACCATAGACACCACAGCTGAAGCAGAAGCAGCTCCCCACTCCAAGCATCCAACTCCCTTCTCTGAACCATTCCTCACTGCCAACGTTTTTCCCTGCAGACCAGCTGGCACCATCAGGATGTTAAAGGCTGAAGCATCAGCTGGGAGGCAGGCAGGCATGATGCTGGGGACAGAAGTAACAGCAGAGCATTCCATGATCCTGTATCCCCTTGGCCTTCCAAGGACTCCCTTTAACCTTACACAGGGACCACAGGCACCACCTGCACCACCAGGGTTTGCTATCTTATTTCTTCTGAACTGTTTAATTCTTTTTTTATTCCCTGTTTAGAAGTGAGGAAAGCCCTTCTCTACTAACACAGCACAGCTCAAGGTCCTCACACATGAAGTCTGGGCACTCTCCAGCATCACCAGCTCCTTGTTTGGCAGCAGCCACCTCCTGGGACTCACAGGCTATTCAGCTTCAGTCCCTAAACATGTGTTATTTTATTACATTCAACTTCAAGTGACTTCAGTATTTCCGTGCTTTGTTTGGAGAAGGCAAGCAGAGCAAACACAGATTCCCAAGGTTGGACTTCCCAAAGGTATCTGGACACTCCAAGAGGCTCTGGGGCACATCACGGTTCGTGTGCTCTCACAAACCCCAAGCACCCACTTGGGCTGTCAGATGCACATTTGTGAAGCTGCTCAGGAGCCGTGCCTCCACGAAGCTCTGCCAGCAATCCATCAGGAACACATTGTGCCAAGCCACGAGGCTCCTCCACCAGGAAGGCCATCCTCCACCGTGACACCACCAATGCCCTACACACATGGGACTCCTGCTTTACTACAGCACACCCACCAAACCCCTGCACTCACAGAGCTCAGGAGCTGCTCCAGAAGGCTCTTCAGGCAGTGGAACATCTCCCTTATGAGGAGAGGCTGAGGGAGCTGGGGCTCTTTAGCTCAGAGGAGACTGAGGGGTGACCTTATGAATGTTTATAAATATGTAAAGGGTGAGGGTCAGGAGGATGGAGCCAGGCTCTGCTCAGGGATGGCCAGTGATAGGGCAAGGGGGAACAGGTGCAAGTTGGAACACAGGAGGTTCTGGGTGAACACAAAGAAGAACTTTTTCACTGTGAGAGTGCCAGAGCACTGGGCCAGGCTGCCCAGAGAGGCTGTGAAGTCTCCTTCTCTGGGGACATTCAAACCCCGACTGGATGTGTTCCTGTGTGACTGCTCTGGGTGGTCCTGCCCTGGCAGGGGGGTTGGACTGGGTGAGCTTTCGAGGTCCCTTCCAACCCTTAACATTCTGTGATCCTGTGATTCAAGCTCAACATTTGTGTAGTAAAAATGTTCAAGCGACACAGCTGCTACAGGAGCAGAGATGTACAGAGCAGAGCACCACAAGAAACCAAATGCCTACAAACACACCAATTATGCACACTTACACTTCCATTTGCATTCAGAAATTCCACAGCAAACCTTGTATCCCTCATTGCTTCTATTTTCTCCTGGGTAACACAAAGACAATGTGCGACTCCAGCACCCTGTGGGAAAATCAAACCTCTGAAAACCCATCATAAAAGGGGCTGTGCTAAAATATATGAACAATATAAACAGCAGTGCTAAAAAATAGTTTAAAAAAACCCTTCAAAAATTCAAGTATCACGGCCAATAGTTACTTCAGTTATTCATCCATCTGTTTGTTTTGTTATGTATATGGATCCATGATTACACATAATGGTTCTCAATGTAATTATTTCAGTTTAGTTACAAAGCTATATGGAGCAGAAAAATATTTCCAGAGATATTTCGCGTTTTGCTGACGAAACTGAAATTCAGCAACTGCTGCTTCTTGTGCTGCAAGCCCTTCCATCAGAAATCTGATTTAATGCACAAATTACATACACACGGGAAAATAGATAATACCATAAATATATAAATGTTTTCACAACTACAGCCTGGAAATGTGGATGAAGTGTCAGAATCACAAGAATTACCTCTTTTTGAACATTCTTTTGGTTTAGACAGGGCATGATTTCAATCTCCCCCCCAAGCTAAAGGAGTAAGTACTCCAGTAACTCATTAAGGAACTCATTAAAGCGTTATTCAGAGAATGACTATTGTTAGAATGGCCTTGGGATCTACCAGAGGCCAGAAAACAGAATTTAAAATGCTGTTAAGTCTACAAAATAAAAAAGATATGTTAACTTCTCCATAGTCCATCTCCCTGACAAGGAAGGGCCATAAAGAGAGGCCACGTATTTCATCCAGACTGGTGATCAGCCACCACTGAATGTTTCATGAGAGCTTCAGACCTGCAGCGAGCAGAAGAGGAGAGCCAAGACTGACATCTTTAATATATTAAGTACTTTAAAACTGGATTAGTGTTAGTTTCTCATCCGAGCTTCAGCTCATTAATACAAGTCAGCTTTCAGCTATTTATCTGAAGCTGGACACATCTACAGGTATCTAACAAGATGTATTGGATTCCAGTCCTGAAGGGCTACCAACAGGTGAGACAGAGCGTGTCCTGCAGGTGCTCTGCAGCCAGCACTGGACAAACTCCAGAAACACAAAGATTTCAAAGAAAAATGATTGTGATGCTTCTGCCTGCAGTTGCAAGATGACAGAAAGGCTTCCTGGAACCACGGGCTTGACTTCTTAAGTTGCATCCAGTTTACTTTGCCCTTCCCTGAAAGCTTCGTCTATGCAGAAAGGAAAATGCATCTGTAACACAAAGAAAACTGTGCCAAGTATGGCAAACAGTCTGGAATTAAGACTCTATCAAGCATTTATGGCAAGCGAGAGACAAAGAAGAAAACTACAAACCCACTTAAAATTCCAGTGGAAATCCAGAGATGCTTTTCCCCCCTGAATTAATACCAAACCCCTTAAATCAGGGCCTTGTCCTGCTGTCGTTTCCACACTCACGGAGGATACAAAGCATAAATCTTCACCTTTAGAAAACTCCCTCTCCCCTTTTATTTTCTAGGAACAAGAGTGTCAATAACCAGCTGAAAAATCCCTAAACTGACTGGAAACATTGCACAGATAAATAAACACTCTGTATTACGCCTGTAGGCAGCCAGCTGCATATAGGAAGTCAATATTTGCTTGGGGAGGGAATAATAATAATATTTCCAGTAAATCCCTAAAGGAATCATTTCTCAGAACAATCCCAGCCTGCAGGGCTGTCACTGACCTGGACAAAACCAGAGGTGTACATGCTTGCTTGCACTGACCCAGTACCTTTATCCCTCTCCAGTCTGTTGCTTGCAACAAGTGTTTATTGACAGAGAGCAATAGTAACTGCTGAGTAAACTGAGCGTGATCAAGCACATGCCTACAGTCAGATTAAGGTCATTTAGGAAGAAGTACCCTTCATCACCCAGTCCCTCACCTCTGCTTCACGTGATGCCCGGGATGGGGAAGCACAGAAATGCATCCCCTCAGCAAGCAGGGGATTAAAAGGCATTGTAAGACATCACAAAATAAAACTCTGGGCATACAACAGGCTCTGTTGTCTCTAGGAACCTGAATTTGCATATGCTTTCTCAAAATGCTAATACACTGATGAAGACATCAGCACAGACACTTTCTCCATCAGTTTGGGACACATCAGAGCTCGGTCCTGCTGTCACCAACAGTACAAAGGTACCCATCCTGTCCCACCAGACAGCCCCAAACCTCACTCCCAACACAGCATCACTAAAATTCCTAAGATGAATTCCTAAAATGCATCACTACGGTGCGACATTTTCAATTTCCTAAAAAGCTTTTACATTAAGGCAGGAATATGCAAACACAAGATCATCAACTCTCTTCGTAAACAAGCATCTCCACGTGCCACCACTGCTCACTGCAGCCACGGGCTGTAAATCCAGAATTCCACAAAAGCCTTAAATGTGTCCTAAACCACCACATTTCTCCCTGGAGCAGCAGAAGCAGAGCAGCAGAAGCAGAGCCCGGCCATAGCAGTTCCTGTGCTTCCAACATCACTGCTCTTACCAAATTCCTACCCCCTCCTTTTCAAAGAGCCATCACAAGAGCACAACTCAGCTGTAAAACTTATGTATCGTGACCTTTGCACCACCACTGAGTCCACCAACTCCTTATAGCTCTCCCCTAGTAATAAAAATATATTTTTCTGTGCACCTGGTTTGAAGATACTTCTATATAAACCTATTGAAAAGCTATTCCAACCTTGGAGAAGCACCAAAATACCCTAATCTTGAAATGTGGCCAAAGCCAATTCAGCTTCACAGCATCCAACATCCAGTTATGTTTTACCCTGTTGGGACACACAACAAAAACTCACCAGCAGCAAGCAAAAATACAGGAACTCCCAGCTGGTGTGGCTCACAGTAAAACTGGTTTTGTTTGTGGGCTGTTCTCCATGCAGCTTCCCATATAGACATCCAGCCCCTTCTTCATCGAGGCTTTGAATTTATGAAGCTGCCCAAAGCCAGGAGCACCTTGCCTGCCAGGCAGAGCCTGTACTGGCTTATGGATCACAGCAAGGGTACAACTATCCCCATTTTCCAGGAACTCATTAGGAGCAGCAGAGGAAAGTAGAGTCAGCATCCTGAAAATTAACAGGATCTCTGAGAGCACAAGCCCTGTAGCTGGGAAGTTCTCCTGTATCTGACCACTCACAGACACACATGGCACTACTATTTCCCCCCTGTTTATTTAAAACAGATTAACTATCACAGTGGTGGTCTAATTACTCCATATCTGCACCTACTTTTGAACACAAAGGCATTCAGATACTGTGTTTGCTGTAACCACAGTAGCATCAGTTCTTCCTCTTACTGCGCTTTTAACTCCAAAGGAAAAGGGTCAAATAATGGTAGAAGTCAAGAGAATTTGGTAGTTACTAGAGCCACTTTATGCTAAATCAGGCTCGCAGATTCCCTAAAGCAGCTCGTTACATCTCCTCTCCTCTGGCAGCAGGAACATCACCCCCATTGCAATTTTCACATCACACTGAAAGCAGGAAACGTGAGGCTGAGCAGCCCCACTCTGCAGCCGTACGAAGGGTACATGGCAGATAACAGACAGCTTCTGGGGCTCTCTGACAGCCTCCAATGTTCCTACTGAGGAAGCCGTGCACCCACATGGCCACCTCACCACCACCACCATCGCTTCCCCAGCGGCTCAGGGTGAGAGATGAAGCAGAAGGATACGCAGCATCGAGAGCGGGGAAAAGCTATGGCAATTAAGCTGATGGTTTTCCTGTTTTGGATGGTTCCCTGTATGTTAATCTAATAACTGTGCTATCCCATTATATCCACACCCATTCCTCAGCCAACCTCCCCGCGCGCCGAGCCCTCAATTCTCTCAGGAAGCGGAGCTGAGTCACGCTCACAACTGCCTGCTGAGATAATGCCTGTGCCCCACGCGGCAGCACTCCTCGTTGTAAGGCAGTAAGTTCAGTTTACACACAGGCTGGACATCCAGCACCATCTTCAAACCCCACCGTGCAAGGCCGAGCAGGAGGGTGCTTCTGAACACACTGGTGTCCTCCCAGTTCAGTGTGGGTACGTGGTGATAATTCATTCCTACTGCATCACAAGCAGCAAGCACTCGGGGGCTGAGATGTCAGGGAAGCTTAGCTGTGTGCAGGCACACACTGGACAAGAGGAAAGAGAAAAAAGTGTGCGTATATATATGTATCATATACATCTGCATAGTTTATATATACACATCCTAAATACACATTCACACATGTATGTATACATACACGCATTTCTGAGCTCCCAGGACATCAGCATAAGTAATATAGCTCACAACAATAGGTACCTCCCTGTTACTCCTGCTTTAGTGAAGCATACACATTACATACTAACAATAAACAATCCTGTTTGGGAGCAGGCAGACATTTCTGTTCCACTGTCAGACGATCCTGATCCATCAGTCTCCAGGACTGGCCACGACTAACAGTGAGGAAGAAAAATATTCCTATGTTATCACGCTCAGCGTCTTTCCCATTTCAGTCCGAGGCTGCATCCATCCTCCACAACCTGAAAGTTTCACAAGCAGCAGAAAATCAAACATCCGGAGCCTCACAGCGTACAGAAGGGCCCTTATTCTACAACACAAAGACGTGGAAAACACATGGAATCAAAGTGAATATTCATCTTCCTCAGGAGGAAACCCGAAAAGATGCTATCCCTCCCCAAACGGTGTCTAACAGCCCAACACGGGCCAGTGAATCACAACGTCCAATTTGGTCCAAATCCAATTTTATCTCCTTGCAACACCACGGCTACTCCCAGCTCCCACACTCTTGCAATTCAGCAGAGAAACAACCTGATTTCGCAGAGGATCATCCCTCTCGGCTCGCTTGTGAGAGAAAGATAACAAACCATCATAGGAAAACAAACCTACTACAAAACTATGACCAGCTTCTCTCCAGAGCAGTGGACACAAACAAGAACACCAAGAGAGCACCAGTTGAGCACATAAACCTGTGCTTTTATGAAACCATGAAGCTCTTATTATCTTCACTTACACTTCAGTCTAGTTCTCTTACTACACACACAACTTCCCACACTGGATATCCAAATACTCTTCAAGCGTATTTTATAATACTCTGTTTATTCCACACTCCTTATTCTCTCACCCTTTCAAAATCACTTCCAAGGCACCAATTCCTGGAAAGCCAGGTCGGGGCAATCACCTCCATCACAGCAGCAGATACCAGGAGCTGCAAACGAGGAACCTGCCTTCGAGTGTCACTGGTTCGTAAAACCAGTGCATACTACGTGATGAGTTAGTCATTCCAGTCCTTCAGGAGCACCCTACCCTACACACACCACGGAGCAGGGATTTGAGAGCTTAATGAGTGACTGTCACCTGTAGCACTGTTGCCACCTGGTACCTGTCCTGCATCCTCAGCACCTGTTAATTACTCGCAGCTTTCACATGGTGTAACTGACCGGGCTAGGACTCACCAGCCATCTCCCAACCAGGCTCTTGTTTCCTACAGATGTACACACGGAATTTAAAACTAATTCCTAAAATTCACCTGGGCTCTGCTTAGACCTAGAAACTCCTTTAACTCATCACTTTGTTTGCACAAGGCTCAGCTGTGGGTAGGTATTAAAGTTGTTCACAACCATGCAAGTACAAGAACTGGGGTTAACACTGAACTTCACGTTTCCAAATGGGACAGTCGGAACTTTGTATTCCCAAATGGAACAGCCAGAACTTCATATTCCCAAATGGGACAGTCAGAACTTCATATCCCAAACTGAACACTCGGAACTCCGTATTCCCAAATGAAACACTCAGAACTTCGTATCCCAAACTGAACACTGGGAACTCCGTATTCCCAAATGGAACACTCGGAACTTCGTATCCCAAACGGAACACTCGGAACCCTGTATTCCCAAATGGAACACTCAGAACTTCATATCCCAAACTGAACACTGGGAACTCCGTATTCCCAAATGGAACACTAAGAACTCCGTATCCCAAACTGAACACTCGGAACCCCGTATTCCCAAATGGAACACTCGGAACTTCGTATCCCAAACGGAACTATCCCAAACTGAACACTCGGAACCGAACACTCAGAACTTCGTATCCCAAACTGAACACTGGGAACTCCGTATTCCCAAACTGAACACTCAGAACTCCGTATTCCCAAACGGAACACTCGGAACTCCGTATTCCCAAATGGGACAGCCAGAACTTTGTATTCCCAAACTGAACACTCAGAACTCCGGATTCCCAAACGGAACACTCAGAACTCCATATTCCCAAACGGAACACTCAGAACTCCATATTCCCAAGCTGAACAGCCAGATCTATTACTTCTCTCCCCAATACAAACACTGTCCCTCAAGCCAATGAAGTTTTCTCCTCCATAACCCCTAAAAACGGTGTCTGATCCAAAGGAAACCTCCCCGGTACCAAGCGGGGCCCTCCCGGTGCCCAAAGCCGCGTTCAGCGGGAGCAGGGCCGTTCTGATCCGTGCCGAGAACAATCCCCCTCTGTCCCAGGGGCGGAAGGAGCCGAGCAGGAAGGGATCCCCGGAGGGAAACCCCTCCTCTGTGCGAGGTTCACAGTGCCTGCACACTCGAGCCTTGCCCTGGGCAGCCCCGAACCCCCGCTCCCCCCCCGGCG
The DNA here is from genome assembly GCA_013398125.1 of Aegotheles bennettii. Lineage (NCBI taxonomy): Eukaryota > Metazoa > Chordata > Aves > Caprimulgiformes > Aegothelidae > Aegotheles > Aegotheles bennettii. The sequence continues at coordinate 700,205 of VZRW01001813.1, read as the reverse complement.
GGGCAGGAGATGGGGAGCGCCGGGCACGGCCCTGAGGGAGCCGGGAGGGCGCTGGGAGCTGATCCCGGCGGGGAGGCGGCGATAAAAGAACCCAACATAAAACTCCAAGCTCCAAGTCCCGCTCGGAAAGACAACGGGAGGAAGAGAAAGGCAACTTTGCAGCGAGGACGACCCAGCGCGGGCTGCCCGGCACCTCCGGGGCTGCCCCTGCCCCAGCCCGGCCACCCTGAGGGCTCCGGCCCCCCCTGCGCTCCCTCCCGGCCCTTCCCTCGGGCAGCGCGGAACCGGCGGGCGCTGTAGCCCCGG
>VZRW01001813.1:643549-699835 GCA_013398125.1 Aegotheles bennettii | reverse complement strand
GGAGGGGGGGGGAGGCCCGCGGCTCAGGGGACGGTGCGGGGACAACCCCCGGCGCAACAGGCGGGGGGAGCGGGGCCGGGGAAGTCCTCACCTACGCCGTATTTCTCCTCCCTTTTGGTGGGAACCCAGCGGGTCATGGCGCTGGGGGCGGCCGGACCGGGCGGGGATGCGAGAGCCCCGCTCCTTACGCCGCCATTTTCCAGCGGCGGGACGGGAAAAGTTTCTCCCGGCCGCCGAGTCATGTGGTGCGGGCGGAGCCACGGCCTGGCCGGGCCCCGGCAGCCAGGGGGGGCTCAGCGGGACGGGGGGCAGCGAGCGAGCGGCCGGGGGTCCCCCTGCAGTGGAACGCGGCTGTGTCCCGCCTGGTCCCACACAAAGGAGCTCGGTGCCTCCCCGGTGCTCTCCCTGATTGTGTGATCGGTCCCAGGTGCACCCAGCTCTGCCCCCTCAGTGCCTTCCCCAGCACACTCCCTCTGGGAAATCACCGCTTCCATGGGGGTTTTTTAGCCCCTGCCCTGATCCCCGCAGCCACTTGGCCATCGAGGATGTCCCTCAGCTTCCTTCCCACCAAATCGGCACCAAAACAAGGTTTCTGCTGGTGTTTGACACCAGTGGAGCCTGTGTCTGGGTGTCACCATGCACACAGCTCCAAGCAACCCCTTCCCCGGCCACAAAGGGCTCTTCTCCATGGATAAATGGCCGCAAGTTCCGTCAGGGGAAGTTTATGTTGGAGATTAGGAAGAAGTTCTTTCCTGAGAGGGTGGTTGGGCACTGGAATGGGCTGCCCAGGGAGGTGGTGGAGTCACCATCCCTGGGGGTGTTCAAAAAACGGGTTGATGAGGCACTTGAGGCCATGGTCTGATGGTCAGGAATATGATGGGATAAAGGTTGGACTTGATGACCCTGGAGGTCCCTTCCAACCAGAATGATTCTATGATTCTAAAGATTAGAGCCCCCCCGATTTCCGAACCTGAACCAAAACTAGCCCAAAATCAACATCTTCTGGCTATAAGAGTGTGGAATATGGGAATCTGAAAGAATGAGCAAGGGAAATGAGCTCATGATCCCAACCCCTCTGCTCTTGGAGGGACCCAGGGCCGTGATTTTTGAAGAAAACATAAAAAACTGTCTTTAGCAAAAAGAAAATGAGCTGTGTAGAAGTCAGCAGAAAGCAGAAGGATAACACCTAAGAGAAATAAAGAGAGGTGAACCATCTAACTGGCTGCCATTTGGTAGGACTAGTCCTCCACCCCGAACCACAAATTTGAGGAGAATAGCTCCTTTTTTTGAGCTGAATGTTGTTTCTTTTCTCCCCTCTTATTTTCTTCTGTCATTAGGAAAGCAGGGAGCCCATTTCTGCAAGAGCAGTCATTATTATCAGGCTTTGAGATCAAGTACTCTAACACCTGAAGGAGTCTACTCCTCTTTCTATGTACCCTCCCCTTACCCACCCTTGGGATTGGTTTTCCAGGTCACCACATACACGTTCAAACTGATCCAAATTCCATTGCTCCTGTCCCACAGAATGCACGGGCCATGGTGGTGGCACAAACTCCTGCACCTTTAGGAACTACACCTGGGAGCGAGAAGATCAAAAGGTTTTCAAAGGCAGCTTCGTGGCTCATTGTTGTTACCCTGCATTACTGGGTAAATGATTAGAGTCTTCCCAAAGACAACTGACAACTGAGCTCCTTGATTTAAGAGGTTTATTTTTATAAGATAAATCAAAGTGAGTTAACTGAAATAAGGGATGTACTTGCCCTGCTCCTATAGTCATCCCTGGTTTTCCACCCAAGGGAAAGGGGAGATGAAATGGGAAAGCAGTGCAACAATGGTATTTATTTCCAACGAGGAGTATTTTGCAGTTCTCTATAAGTGACACATTATTTTTGTGGTGCTGCAAAACTACGGAAGCTGCTCAGGCGTTAGGTGGTTTAGAGATCTTTATTGCTGTAATAATCTGTGAATCAGTGAACTTGATTGACTTTTCATTTAGATTACTGATAACCAGGAGTCACTTCTGTGAAGACCGTGGCGGTTTTGCAGATAGGAGGTGTGGAAAGGGGATACAAAGCAGCACTTTGATGTGAATTTAGAACTGCAATTTGCTAACAAAATGAGCTATTGCTATATTCTGTCCTTTCTGGGCCTTCAGGTTCAAGTCTGAAACTCAAGCTATGGTATTTGTTTCTATTTTGAGGGAGGCTAAAGGAGCGTGTTTCCCTTCATGAGTAATGCACAGCTGACAACCTTTCTTCAGGTGTTAATGAAGAGTTAAATTATATTCTCACCTTGATTGGCACTCCTTAGTCTCAGTTTTACATGTATGTCTGCACTAAATGGGAATTATGTATACCAGAGATAAGGTACACTCGAAAGGCAGGAAGTACCAGACTCAATAAAATGAAAGCTGAAGAATTACATACAGCTTCTACATGTTAAATCCATGTTCTATACTAAAATAGCAAAATTTATTTTGGCATCAGTGGAGAAAGAGGTTTGTCCTGTTGTCTGATCGTGATCTGTAACAGAAACAACACGAGTAATCCCATGACCTACATAAAGCCCTACTGATACCAGTGGGGGTCTGTGTTCATTTTATTACTTTCCACATTTTCATTTTAATGAAGATAATTTACAAATAGAGCATTAAAATTTTGTTAGCCAGTAAAAATTACTTCTCCTAATTCACAATGCATAAATATCCTAATGCAGGTTTCTTGCAGCTAGGGGGAAAATGGTAATGGGATGGACTGTAATACTGGGAAAATAAAAGATTTTTCTTTTTCTCCAGCAAACATAATATAAAGTATCCCCCTGAAAAATATTTTTCATTAAACTGTAAAATGTTCAAGCTGGCACAGTTCACATACTTAGGCATAGTGTGTTTCTTCACACCGTGCATAGATGTTTTTCATTTGTGGAGAGGAAACTGAAAAATGCTTCTTTCCATAAAATCTGAAAGTTTTATCACATCATTATGTCAACTCTTTGGATTCTCACCTTATTTTTTTATGCATCACATTGAACTGGAGCCACTTCTCTTGGAGCAAAGAAACATTCCTTTTCATAACATTGACACCAATAAATCCAAATGTAATGTTTGGCCATGAATGATATTTGAAATTCTTCAGAGAGATGAGGAGTAAGTTTTGAAGAGGATGGATGGAAAGAGAACTGTTACCCTGCATGAAATATATTTTCAATAAATAAGAGATACTCTGTAAACATACAGATGCAATCAAGTTATATTTCATACCTACTGCATATGACTACATGGGAGGAATGTTTGTTCTGCCTCAGTTAAAAATCACAGTTTTTGTAATAATTGTTTTTCACTGTCAGGCCTTGTAGGTAAATTCAACATTTTCAGTCAAAACATGTAAGTAGTTATTATACACACACGATGCAAATTCCTCTTGGAAATATTCCTCCCAGGAGGTGATACGAAGGACCTATAAAATCATATAATAAATAACTGTTTTGCTTTTCTATTTCTATTAAAGATATTCCGTTGGAAATGTTATTGCTTCCATTCCAGATACTCATCATCTGGTTTTGCTATACAATTTTCATTTGAGGTGAATGACTTCTTTGCTCTAGATCATTTCTATGACGAATAGCTGCCTATATTCAATGTTTGGGTATACACAAAATAAGAGATTTTTATACCTGATGGAAAGATGCTTTTAAAAAATACTATATTTTTTTGTACAATTGCTCTTAGAATGGAAATAAGATTAAGAGTTTGTGCCAAAAAAATTACTTCAGCCTTGTTCTTATGTATACCTGATATATGTGTGATTACGTTGGAGATGAGAGCTCTTAGAGATGAGCATAGACAGTTTTCAGGGAGAATTAAGAAGACAAAACTGAATTTCCTTTGACTTCAGTCAGCCAAGGTGCGACATTTATAAACCTGGACTGAATTTTGACAATACCTAGAGCAAAGTTTTGTGCTCTTCCAGGCTTTGCCCATGTGTTTTTGAAGTATACTCAGTAATCTTTAATCTTCCTTTTACTTTTATAGAAGCATTTTGACTATATATGGATGTGTCTTAAGCTTTTCCTCCAGTAGGATGACATTTGTGGTAACCAGCACACTGGATTCAGGACTTCAGTTGCCAGCAGAAGTGTTCAAAGGCAACATTTGCATTTATATAGTGCTGTATAGCTTCTGCAACATATATTGCATTCATCACACTGGTTTAGTATCTTCCAGATCGATTATTTTTAGATTCAGCGAGGAGGTAAGGATATTCAGCTCAGAAAGGAGATAAAGATACTCATTGAGTATTTTTTTTTATTAAAATGTTACATTTTTAGCCTAAAAAATGGGGCTTGGTTGTGTGTAACAAAAAGGATTGTCTCATAAGTTATATTTCTTCAAAAATACTTCTTGCTATATTATACAGAAAGTGATATCATGAGCAAGACATCTTCAGTGAGTTTGATGTTTAAATGCAAATGCGTGAACACCTCCCAACTACTCTTTATAAATACACCAGGGTTTCCAAAGTGTTGCATTTTAGGAAGGGTATGATTATCATAGATACAGCTTAGTTTATATCCTGATATTCCATCTTGTGTTCTAAAATTAAAAAAAAAAAGATGAGTTTTTCAGTGCCACAATAAACGCAAGTGGCTTCATTTCTACAGAAGGAGGAAATGTGTTTTCTGTTCATGTTGGAGTGTAAGATTTTAAATTCTTCAGAGAAAAAGTCAATGAGATTTGATGATGGGTCAGTCCCTATCCCTGTGTGATCTGCACAAATACCATTTATGTGAATGGCACGTCTTGTTCTGTCAAAAGCACAGTAGGCATCACCTTAAGCAGTGTATTTATTCGATTGACGGTGTTTATCTTGGAAATCAGCACATAACTGGTTAACATGGAATGGAGAGGTTGCCTCGCTCATGGGAACTTGGGGCACTGGAAGGGCATGCCACTTTTTAATTCCCACTGCAGTGGTCTCCTTGGAGCAGGAGGGCTTGAAGCAGTGTATTTACCCTGCTGTCACCCTTCTGTGGGAGGGTGTTTGTTCCTGCAGGACGGAGGCAGCTGAAGTACCTAGGAAATAATGTCAGCAATATATCCAACTTCACCACAGCCCAGAATGTCATCCAATATAGATATACTTGTTTATTTCCAACTGGAGTACTTAGCAACACGAGCAAGATACACTCACTCTCACGAGTGATGTGTTGTACACTCCAAAGCACACAAAACTTAATTTTTCATCAGTTCTTTATGCAAGGTGGACTTTAACCCTTACTTGATAGCAACAGACTCACACCCGTGAGTAAGTGCTCGGGAGTATCATTACAAATTTTACAGTCAAGCCCAAAGCAGTTAAGGGAAAGGATAGTACAAATTACTCCGAAATATTAACTAGCATATATTTTACTGTTGGCTGCTAGCAACCTGTCCCTCTTTGCAATAGCTTTAAATAACCAACAGTATAAGGTTTTATGTGAGGGTTTTTTCCGTTCACTGTTTACTGGTACATTTTTAATATATTCGATATTTATACTCAAAATGAGATTGTGAACTCAATGTACGTACTTTTTGGCAAACTCAAAGATAATGGACAAACCAAGTGCTGTAGGTAACAAGTTAGGGAAGAACCATTCCCACAGATGAGTTAGTTTAACTTTATAAACTCCAGCAGATCTATGGTTTTACATCTGACACGTTATGTTCTAGTCTCATAATAAAAATTAGGAACATTTGCCAAGGAGAGTGAGAATGGTATTTTCTGGGACTATATTCTGGTGAAATTATTATTTATTATAAGCTAGATAATGATCAGAGTGAAGAGACCAAGCCCAAGATGAAAACATACATCATTCCTGTTAATAACACTTAGCACTTATGTAGCACTTCATATTTTGAAAGCACAGAACAAATATTAACTCTCTCTTGTGAGACAGAAAGGTGCCCTTATCTCCATTTACAACTGAGGGGCAGCTGAGCTGAGGCCACTTCCTAAAATGTGACAGGCCTTCAAAAATTGAAAAATTCAGAATATCAGACCACTTCTTCCCCCTCTTGCTTATGTGATTTTCCTAAGGCCAAAAGGGACACATTAGCCGGAGCAGGGTTAGATTTTATGATTTCCTCGGTCTGCAGACAATGTTCCCTCATCTTCTGATGAACGATAAGTGATGACAGTGAGAAATGACAATGAAAGAACATGATGTACTAGCACCTGTTCTAAGGGTTGAGGAAGTAGTTACTGAAATCTGAAGTATTTGAAGCGATGATGAAAATGATTTTGCAGGAACAAAGAACCAGGAGGATTCACAGCAATGGCCTGCAGATATGAAAAACCTGTTCACTTTTAAAGAAAATAATAATAAAAAAAACCTCCTCTCAACTTTTTATCTCGATTATGTAGCCATTTGAGCCCTTACAAGAACAAGTTAGGAAGGGATAGGGGGGTTCCCAGGGGACTGCATGTATTGGAAGAAGCTTTCGACAGTGGCTGGATCTAAAGCAGTCAGCAAACCCTGCGACAGCAGCTACTGCCGAGCGCCCAGGGAATTGTGCAGCACTGATAGTCGTGGTCCAGGGGCAAGTGGTACCCATTATCTCTCCTCGTCTGACTGCTGGCGTGACTTCAAAAAACAGGTTTCTAAATATATTCCTCCCTAAATGGACTGACAGGCTTTCCTACCGTGCTGTGAAGGTGGCGGGACTGGTTTACTAAACAACCTTTAAAAGCCTTTCTCAGATGTACCATAGAGTAACAGCAGGCTCCCTCTTATCCCTGGCTTGGGATAAAGTCCAGAGCTCAATCAGTCTCTGAGCAGGTGATGGGATGGTAACTCCAGCCACGTTGGTATGACAGGTCCAGTTCCATTTGGAAAAAAACCCCCACAAGTGTTTTGATTAAACTTTATACCTCACAATTGATTAAGTAGCTTAAAACAGCTTCTCCAAAATGAGGTATTATTGATTCACGTATGTGCAGCAAGCCAAGAACTCAGCTACTTGCTTTTGATCTCATATGAACACCAGCCTTTTTTTCCTTTTTTCCCATTTGTTCTTCTTTTTTTCCCTATTTTGGCACAATCAGAAAGTTTAAAAATGAAGCTTTTTTTAAGCTCCTCTATCCAAAGAAACCCCACATGGTTACTAGCTCACACTACTTTAACTTTGATTTTTTTTCTTGTCTATATTGCCACAAAATTTTTTGATAATCCTGATAGTGTTTCCTTTTGGCTATTACCAGTAAATGTCAACTGATAAATAAAAAATAGTTTGTGATCAGGTCCACCAGGATGATTTTGAAATTACTTATGCATAAATATTCCTTCTTGAAATGAGCTGTATTTGTCTTCTGAACATATAAGATCCAGGATCCTGGAAAAGTGCAGGCTAATGATTAGGAATATGATGGGATAAAGGTTGGACTTGATGACCCTGGAGGTCCCTTCCAACCATCATGATTCTGTGATTCTATACTGCCCATGTTTTGCATGAGTCTAAAGTGGAAGGTTCCTATTTTGCAATTATACTGCAGTTGGCTACCAAGCATTAAACGGTGCACTGCTACACCTAGAAAAAAGAGAGGAGCTGATCTCTCTCTCAGTGCCTTCCTTTTGTCTGACTTAGAAAAAACATCTCCAAATTCTCTCCTGTCACTTTTGTGTTTTCATGAAGATGCTGCACTGAGCTGAGTCAAATACAGCAAAGCTGGTTTCTGTATTCCTGAGCTTGCTCTGCCTATGCCAAAACTTCAACTTGCAAACTATTTATGCGGAGTTGTTTGGAAATAGAAAGTTGTGAGCGCTGTTCTTCACTCTGTCATCTCAAGTTGTTTGTGTCAACTATCGTAACTACTCACAAACATGCACAGACAGTGGTTGAAATGGAAATACAGACATCCCTGTCTGAAAATGAGGAAATCTTCCTCCTCATCAGAAGCCTCTGCCTGAAAATTGGTGATTTACTCATCTGATAGAGAAATACTGATAAAATTAACCATTTTCCAGACCGTTTTGAGTGTTCGTCATCTGTGTATGAATATGTATGTGTATCTATAAAATACATATATTTCCATAAACCGCAATAAAAGTATTAATATTCTTGACAGGAATCCAATTTTATCTTTAAGCAGCATTTGCAGGGGATTGTTAAATCATATAATGAAAGCTTTGTCTAGACAGTTTTCTCGCTGGCCAACTTAATATTTTTTTTCACTTTGATTGTTTTTAATGTATTTCCTGGAACAGAATGTCCCAATAATTTGTTTACAACCTTTTCTGGAAACTGTATCAGTTTTATAATATATTCAGCACAGATAATAATTTTTTTACACCAAGCCATATATTCCTGGAGTCCGAATGTTCTCGGAGAGAGCTGTTAGCTATAAGTTCTCTCGGATTGTTATAGAAAAAGTTATTAGGTTTTTTTTCAAGTGAAACATTATCGAGTGTATTACTTGGAAAGGAGCAAAGCTTTCTTTCAGTGACCGTGAGATGTTTCCATCTGATGTTGCTATATATGAAATGACTCGGTGCATTTCACAGTGGAAAATCCAAATTGTGACCGTTATCAAACCCACTATATCTGTGACAGCCTCAGCATCCAGGCAGAGCCCATGACATGGCTTAAAATCCCGGCAGCAATGGTCGGAAGGAAGGGTAAGAAGTTTCTGAGCAGCATTTTTAAAGCTGCTGCCTTTGTTCTCCTTCCCCTGGCCTTGGTCCAAGCTCTCGGAAGTCAACGGGAAGACTCACGGAGATTTTGGCTGGCCTTAGCTGTAAACCAGCTCTCGAGTGAACAGGTTTCAGGCTTTAGATCTCTCAATCACGAGCATTAAACCAAACCTGACAAAACGTTACTGGTTTGAACAATGCTGCAGGTGCTGTTCCTCAGGCCTATCATGTTCTGTTTTCATTTATTTTTGGATTCACTTTAATAATGAAGTATTATTTTCTTCCACTTTCAGGATGTGTTCCTTTGAATCACCTCAAAGGCATAAAAAGAATGCTAAGACACTTTAATAAAGCTGAAATAGATGTATGAAGCTCAGCTACCACCAAAGGCTCATTTGCAACACCTTTTTTCTTTTTGGTTTGGTTTTGTTGGTTGGTTGGTTGGATTTTAGGGGAATTTTCCTTACATTCTTCCCCCCCCCTCCCTTCTTTTGTTTTAAATTTAATTCTCTTTAGTTTCAATCACCCTGCTTGCTAAGAGCCTCTGCACCGGTCAGAGGGGAGGAAGTGAAACCCATTAATTAGATGAATAAAGCAGAATGAGTCCTCCCAGGAAGTTGAGCTTCCTGCATCCGCAGAAGCACCGGGCACCTGGACCGAGTGATCCCTCCTGGAGTGAGTGATCCCTCCTGGAGCTCGTCCGTCTTCCAATGAGTCCCTCCTGGAGCGCCTGCCCTGCCCACTGCAAAGCCTACATGCATGTATGGATGCTGGGGAGGTCTCCATGAAACCACAGCGGGAATTGGGACAGGAGATGCTGGTTGAAGGTTGCCCAACCTGATAAAGCATTTAGAAAGTGACAAGGCTCCAGCCATCCCAGTACGTGCCTGCTGATGATTCCGCCTGGAATAGAATCATAGAATCATAGAATCATTCTGGTTGGAAGGGACCTCCAGGGTCATCGAGTCCAACCTTTATCCCATCATATCCCTAACCATTAGACCATCAGACCAAGGGCTCAAGTTCCGCATCAACCCGTTTTTTGAACCCCCCCAGGGACGGTGACTCCACCACCCCCCTGGGCAGCCCATTCCAGTGCCCAACCACCCTCCCAGTAAAGAACTTCTTCCTAATCTCCAACCTAAACTTCCCCTGATGGAACTTGAGGCCATTTCCTCTCATCCTGTCATCAGCAATTGGGGAGAAGAGACCAACACCAGCCTCACTACAACCTCCCTTTAGGTAGTTGTAGAGGGCCATAAGGTCTCCTCTCAGTCTCCTCTTCTCCAGGCTCAATAACCCCAGTTCCCTCAGCTGCTCTCCATAAGGTTTGTTTGCCAGACCTCTCCCCAGCCTTGTTGCCCTTCTCTGGATTTGTTCCAGCCCCTCAATGTCCTTCCCATCCTGTGGTGCCCAGAACTGGACGCAGCACTCAAGGTGTGGTCTCACGAGTGCCGAGTACAGGGGCACCATCACCTCCCTACTCCTGCTGGTCACACCGTTTCTGATACAGGCCAGGATGCCGTTGGCAGCAGCCTGCTCTGACAGGCTTCTTTGGTCACATTCGTGCACCAGGTACATCTGCTCTTACATTTTCAAGGGCGTACCACAGATTTCCTCACCAGGTGCCTTTGATTACCTAAGGAACTATGGTTTCCATAGCCACACTGCCACCTCCATCCTCTCCCTGCCTGCAAGTACCACTGCTACCTTAAAATGCACAGGATGAACTTTCCAATTCAGAATGGTCTATACTAAGGCGTGGATCAAAATTGTCACATTTTGATTGTTCTTTTAATGGTTTAAAAGCTGAACTTTTAATTCAAGTTCAGAGAAAGAAATATTTTTCTTGAACTATTTGTATTTATATAGGTATCTGTCTTTAGATTAGACAGGCAGATACAAAAATTGTCTTGTAAAATTGTAGTTTCCCTTTAATAAGCCTCTCTGACAGGCAATTATTCATGCAGTCTGCTCTGTGCTAAATGTTTTTTCATGCTGTGCATCCCTGTCTCTTGATTGCAGGAATGTGCTCCTGTGAATTATAATTATAAGTAAATATGAACTGTTATATATGAAATGATTTACTAGACCTTCAGTTGCTACATGATAATGATTCTGTTCTTCTGCATTATGAAGATAGAGAATTTCTAATGAATAACATGTATTTTTTTCATTCTTTGGACTTTTGAGATTGCTGTCAGTATTTACTGCAAGTTAGTTTGGAAGAAGTTGGAGATGCTACACGTAAAAAAATTCTTCAGTGACAAGTTGTTCGCTAATGTTTAAATTTCAGGACAAAAAAAAGTGTTAAAGTTTGGCCCAGGAAAAATTAATGTATTACACAAATGTCAAATCCACCTTTGTAATTATTCTAACTACTCCATTTTCAGCAGATACTTTCAGACAAACAAAAGGCACGGTGGTACTAAACGTTGTCTTCACATTTGGCAGCATTCAAAGAGAAATTCAGATTATTGGCACCATTGTTTCTCTTTTTATTAGGCAAGAATTTTGGGTAGAACTCTGCTTGTAGGGAGTTGGAGCCTGGTTTAAGCTAGTCACCTACGATACCTCATGGCCAGTGGAGAAAGAAGATTGGTGCAGAAAGCCCTCATGTAATTTATCTCAAATGTGTCAGGACGGAATAAATCCTCTCCTAATGGTGCCCATCCTTCTCCTGAACTAGACAGCCTACATAGACTAGACAGACTATAGACCACACAACTCTTCAGGTACTAGCACTTAAACTACACTCACTAGTAATTGAAAATTCTGTGGGATGAATATATATGTGTGAAGTTCAAAGATTTTTCTGCTGGGGAGAGATTTATGCAGCCAGCAGGTCATATTTAACTTAATAAAACTGACATTCACTCATGATAAAAAAAAAGTGATTGCACTCTATATAGATCTGTGTATATTTGGGCTACACTGAGTAAAAATCTAAAACTATATAAAAACTGTGTAATAATAATGAGCCATTTTGCTCTTTGGCTTCAAAAATGAGCTGCGTGGTAGAAATGCACCAGGAAAGCACAAAAGTAGAAATAACGTTGAGGGTCTTCTTGGATATAAAGTATTTTTACTCTCAAGGCAAACACAGTTGACTGAAATGTCGTGCTTCCTCAGAGGAAATATTTGAGGTTATGTAAGGTTCACAGTTGTGTTTAATTTAAAAAATAGTATAGCTTACGTGGGTATGTAAAGAACAAATCATGGCAAGCAAGAGTGATTGCTTTTTAAATTAAATTCCAAATTAGTGGAAGAAGGGAAGGAAGTACATTAAAGCATCTAGAATTTACTAAAGCATTTGACACGGCATGTCTCAAAATTGTGTTTGACAAATGAATCAAAATGGATTACACAGAAATGCAATTACGAGAATGTACTAGGGAGTAATGATAAACATGAGAGTGAAATCCTGGTCCCACGCAGGGTTTTATTAGGGTTTCACGAAGGAGGTATCTGGTGATACCTTACAGAAGCAATTTAACTTACTCACTGGGTTGTGTACCTGGGAGATGAGGATTCAAGAAGTTAGACAAATATTCTTTCCTGGGATCATTGATACCTTCTCTAGCTGCAGGTGCTGGTGAGCAGCAGAGATCTAGAACTTGGCTCTGATCACAGATACATCCATTTTACATCCATTTAGCCTTATCCATTCAGCAGAGTTATTTCTGATTCACAGTGTGGCAGACAGACTCCAATGCCCAACATCTCCTCCCATGCAAGGTTGTCACCTTTTGAAGCTGTTTCCCCATGACAATACTAATTAAGCCACCGTATTTCCTCATGACAGGGCAGCAGTAACTTTTGGACCACAGAGTTTTCTGACCAAGCATATCTCTGCTGACTGGATGCAGGAATCACGACGGAGAAGAAAATCTCTGTGCTGTAAGAGCTGTAAGGCTAGATGAGAAATGAATGTAGGTCACTATGTGTCAGCTTAGCCATTGCTTTCCCAGTGAAGGGCAAACCCAAGTCAAATCCAAGCTTGGATTCCGTATCAAGGCAGCAACAGGCTGGGGGGAAAATAATTACTGACCCGTTTCACAAGTTCACTTTGTGTGTTCAGTTACAGCCCCGCAAAGAGAGGGCAAAGCATTGCAATCTGAGGTTGTGGTCCCAATTTTCCCTTTATCCTGGTTTGCTGTGGTGTAAAGGGTTGTGCAGGTGTGGAGGTGGTGAATTTGGCTCTGCAAATACAGCACAGTTTCAATGAGCAAGACAGGATATTAAACAAACAGGTCAGCTCTCTGGAATATATAAATAGATGAAAATGAAACAAAAGCTACATCTTATTGCTCAGGCTGCAGCATCACAGGGGGCTGCTGAGCAGGGCAGAAAGCTGTGACTGTTTACCTAAGCTCTCCATCAGGTACAATGGATTAAAAAAATACTGAATCCAACATGGGATGGGGTGTGGATTCTAGACCCTATATTCTGCTACAAGGGCTAAATATGCTCCTAAAGGAGAATTTACTGGCATTTATGGCAGCAACTCTGATTTGAGAGGAAGGACTAGGACCATTCTCACCATTTCTGTCAGGGCAGTTTGGCTAGGATATATTTCATCTACCTAAAATAGTTCAAATGGTGAATACTTGGTCTGTGTTTTCATCTAGTCTCCTTCAGTGATCAGTGAAGGAAGGGTAATTAATTTTCTTTTAAAACATGTGCAAAACAGGTCACATAGGCAGTGTAAGTCAACCCACCTTTTTTTGAGTGCAGAAAGTTATCCTGAAGAGCTGCACCCAGCAGAGCTCTCTGCCAGCTGATGGAGGTGCATGCCAGTCTTAAAACTGACAGTTTTGTTACCCACCTCAGCTCTGCTTTACTTACTAATAAGTTTAATAGACAGTGGCACATGCTATTTTGTTTTTTCCCCTATATTTTCTGACCTACCTGGAAACTCCAGCTCTGGCATTCACTCCTTCTGTAGTGCAGGGATCTACAGTTGAGGACTTGACTCTACCTCTACCTACTACAAGCAGACTTGACTCCACCTCTACCATGCAAATTACATTCATCAACCCATCTGATCAAATTGGTTGAACTTTAGGAACCAGTGGCGACTTTTTGATGAAATAAAAGATATTTTCCTCCTGCAGGAAAAATCTTTTCCACCAGCATTAAACTGGTAGAAAGAAGTCTTTCATGTGAGAATGTTTGATATAGAAAAGGAGAGCATTTAGCCAGAATATCTCAATCAATGCAATTAATACTTATCACTTTGTAATCGTAGGTGGATGGAAAGGCATGTGGTTTGAGGAGTTGCTTTAGGGTTTTGCTGATCCCTGTGAGTGTGAACCAGCTCCACTTGCCCACAGTTGAGGCCACCTGGGCTGGTAAAACCCATAGATGAGGCCTGAGTCGATGAAGGCAGGTGAATATTGCCAGTAAGAGTACTTTTTAAAAATGAACTGCCTCACTGTTCAATAATTGAATAGTGTAAGGACCTCTAATGATGTAGTATTCATTTTTATTTCTAGAGCAAATAGGCCCCAGCACTCAGCAAGGTATTGTCACAGTTGTGAGTAATGACCCTGAAAAGTGGACACTTTCCTAATTTGCTAAAAATAAGATTTTACATCTGTATGAAAGCAGTTTCTCTTTTCTTTGAATGATTAAATACAGCACTGAGATGTTGCCTTGTATTAACGTGCAGTCTGGAGAAGTCTCTATTTAAACAGAGCAGACAGACTTCCTCAGGTTCAGTCTTCAATCCAGTTTCATGTGTGGTGGTCTCAGAGAGAGAATATAAAACGTGAAGAGCAGAGTCGTTGTCATAAAACAAAGAAAGTAAAAGGGCTTAACACTGGCACTATGAAAGCAGGTTTCAAGCAGTCCTTATTGAAATCAGTTTTTAGCCTGGTAAGAATAGAACATACATTTACAAGATTATATTTAAATGGCCTGGAAAGACAGTGAAATAAAAAGCTCCACGGTTTATCCAGAGTGTTACTGTTTGCTTTATGAGAGTTTTGTCGTTGACAGAACAAATACTGTAAGCATTTCCTGATGTTTTTTCCCTCTTCTTGGGAAATAACAAAATAAAGAAATAATTCTTTATTTTCCCTCTGCCTGTTCGTTCTGATAGAGCTCCGTATCTCTCTTCAGTCTTGGTGATAAATGGGGCTTTGCAGGGAGCAGTCATAAAGCTCTCATAGTTTGTTTGTTGCACATTGCTTATGTGCATTGTAAAAGAACATTGTGTCATAATAAACATTCATGAAAAATTATGTATACTGATCAGTTGTGCTAACAAATATTTGTAAGATAAATCTTAAAATTCACGTGTGTTTGGTGCTTTAAGTGGATTCTGTTTTCTACACTGTAGTGCAGTGATTTTATTTAATTTTTCTTTAATATTTTTTTTAAATTCAGCTTCATTTTTTTTTAGACTTTCCCATACCATTTGGAAGCACATCATCCGTCCATCCATCCATCCATCCATCCATCCATCCATCCACCCATCCCTCACTCCCTACTTCCAATGGCCCTAAAAGTGGGATTTCTATACATTTTTCTCCACCCAGTTCCAGGGGGCTCTTTCCCTGGATCCTGCTGTAAGCTGTGTGGGCATTACTCAGCAGTACAACGTGGAAGCAAGCTCAGATTCTGACCTGGGAAGAACACATTCACTCCAGACAACTTGGCTGTAAGGTTGAGTTATTCCAAAAAGTCAAACAAGATATGTTATATCATTATGTTCTCTCTAATGAAGTTAATCTCAGTTTTCCAATTAGGCTTTTATTTTTTATCAGTTCACACAGTTAATAATATCTACAATTACTAACAGGAATTTTAGTTAATGGTGCCTATTAACAACTGACTTTATAGGAATTTATCTCACATTTAAATATCTGTGGTCATAATAACTGAAATTATTTAGAACCAAATGAGTTTTCAGCCTTGAGCATTTGATAGATTGTATTGTTTCCTTTTTGTTATTTATACAGCATCCTAAGTATGGATGGTGCTTTATCAGGAGTTCACAGTTTATATTACACCTAACACACGGGTGTTCTATGAGGATCATAAACAACATATAGGAGAGTGCAGGAATTTTTCATTCTTGTGCAGTATTCTTGACAATTCCTTTTTAATCTAATTAGCAGGGATGGTGTCTGAAATGATTGCCAGGAAGAAAGATCAGTGGTGGGATGCTGATCCATTTTGAACAGAATTTGTGTACACCTGAACGGACAGTGCTCAGGTCTGATACCTACAGGTATCTCTGAGTTATATATTTCTGTTCTGGATGCATGTCCAAAATATAATTTTTCTTCCAACGGTGTTGTTCAATTCAATTATTTTTCAATTTCAAGAAGAATTTCCTATTTAAGATTTAATAAGGCAAAAAAGCCCCAACCATCCTATAGCTAGTAAAAAGTATAAACTTCAGAAATATACATATGTGCTTAATAGGCATGCAAACATCTTCATGTGTCACTCACCTGGCAAGGTATTTAAAGGCTATGAAGAGGACAGAAGAGGTGAACATGTACACTGGGGCTCCACAGCACCGACAAGGCAGAGGTCCGTGGAATCCAGTTCAACAGAGACCTGAATCGACTGGGAGCATCATGTACAGTGCAGTGGGCTTTCTTGGAAAGAAATTAATGAAGCTAATCAAGTATAAACTGGCCTGGTTTTGCTAGGTTAACAGAAGTGGGAAAGGGTCGATATCAGCTTATTTACAGGAATGGACTAACAGGACTTTTGCTAGAAATCACGTTTTCCTTTAAGACAGAGCAGGTAGCAGTGCTGGTCCCTCCATTACACAGGACCAATATTCTGGTTTGGAGCCCATTTCAAGTACATCTAATAATGTTCTCTGGCCATTACTGTGTTGGGTTAACCAAGGATAGGTCTGACAGCAGCATTGGAGTGGCAGCAGGAGTGGGTGGCCAGCACCACGTCAGCCACAGAAGAGGTGATGTAGGAGCCTGGCTCTGGACCACTTGGTCACACATGTTGCTGCTTGCAGATCTGTGGGTACAAGGGTGGGATAAATCCACAAAAATGTGTGTTTGTCCAAAATGGTTAGTACATACCCTTCCTGAAGGGCTTGCACTGAGTTTGGTTTCTCTACCTTCTCCTACAAGCAGACCCTTCTCCCCTCCCTTGCCCTGCTGTGTGCTGCTGGACAGGTTTGGTATCTCTCATAAGTTCCTTTCTTGTTAGCATTTGCATTTCTGTACCATCACATTTCCATTTGATTTTCAGAAAAGCCACTTTCCTATCGAAAAGCTGTACAGTTGCTACCCATTTTACCCACTGAACAAGTCTGGAAATGAAGTACAAAAAGTAGTGCCCCATAGAACAACCTCCTGAACAGATGCATCCATTCTTCAGTCCCAGCTGATAGCAGCTGGGTGCTTCCACTACTGAAATTGCCATAACCATCATTTTTAATCAACAAAATGAAACATATGGTGCAGTCATGTGAATTCTGTAACAGATCAGAAGAAGGCAGTGTGTTACAGTTAGTCTGGTTTGTTATGTTGCTCACCATTGGGGCCAGATCTTCTGCTGGTACCAAACAGCATCACTTTCAGTCTTCAGACCATGAATGGGACTGTGCTGCTTCACATTCACTCAGGATCTTCATTCGCTTCCTGTATAAAAGAAGATGATATGAAAGTATGGTGTAACAGTAAAAAAATTCAAGGCCAAAAGCTGGTGAAGGACCTGACCTCCAGGATGGACCAGTGTGCTGTGGAGCTCTCACCTGTATTACCTGTGCCATGCACTTTCTGCATGTTCTGGGGTTTTTTTCCTCCCCATTTTCTCTTTTCTTTATCTCTGCAATCTGTTGCTTCTTTTATCACCCGTTATACTTCCTTTCTCATGGTACTGGTTAGTGTAATGTATATTCTTTCACATTTTCCAGGGACAATCTTTACTTTTCTCTTTTTATCCATTTATTTTTTCTCTTTACATTTTTGGTAATTTCCGTTTTTTACTCTTTGTGTGAAGATTATATTAAGTGACAAGAATAACGTCAAATAAATGAGATTGTATTAATGAACAGATCTTGTCACATTTCCATGATTCACAGGAAAAAATATTCACACTGGCTGATTTTTCAATTAAATCATTTGCTATGTTATCTGTTCAGCATATCTTTATGAATATGCATAACTGTAATGCATTTAAATTGTTTCAGTGTCTTTGTTAACCTCAAAAAGCCACATGGTGCCCATTAGCAAAATATGGGATTTTTTTTGCTTTTTTGTATATAAATCAGAATACTTTGCTTTAGCCTTTGTATCTTTTTCAAGGAAGTACAGGGGATTAGACGTTTGGGAAAGCATCTTGATTCTCTCCAAAGATAACAGATTCTTTTTGTTGTTCAACTTATTTCATCTTAAAAGTATTATCCTTTTTCTTTTTTTTTTCTTTTTTTAATTTTTCCTATAATGCCTCTTTATCCCACGAGGACTCTCAGCACTAACAAGTACATCCAGAAATGCCTAGTGAAGAATCTGTAGAAAATTAGCTGTAACTTCAAAGATATCAGAAGTATTAATTTTGAAGTGAACATTTGCTGCTACCCACATACAAGGGGAACCTTTTGGGAAAGATAGCTGAGTTTGTTGAACATTTCTTTCCTATGGCTGTGAGAGAATTACAAGGTCTGGCACGCAGTTACTGGCAAGCACCAGGGTCTCTCTCATTTCAAAGCCTGTAACAAAACGTTGTATAGCTGATGAAGTTTTAAAATAAAAAACTTTTATCCTCAGCTGATGTAGTGGACACATTCCCAGAGGTTTGCTTTACTGGGATTACTTAAATTGGTTCCCCAGTGAGATTTCAGTGAAAATAAGCTAGCAATGCCTTCTGCCCCATGTGCCATGAAGGAGTGAGGAGGAGCACTCTTTCCCCTTCAGATGGGAGTCTCCAAATGCCAGAAAATTTGGGGAATTAGAAGGGAAAAATTCCATGAGCTGCTAATTGTTTAGTGAAGGAAGTCACATAGTACAGACGTGCCTCCTCTCCAGGTTCACCACTATATTTCACTCTGCCATTTGAAAGCTTATCTGTATTTTAATTGCTAGGGACCACATTCAAATTAATAAATAAATAGTGGATTAAAATATTGCAGCAGGACGTGTCTAACTCAGCATGTAATTTTATTGCAGTAGTGCAATATATGCTTCTACTTTATATGGTACAGAGAGTACTGTAATAATGATTTTTTTGTTTAATGGAAGCTCAACAGCCTTTCAAACTTACAGACTTTATGTCTTTCTACATGTAAAGTAAGACCATTTGCTCATGTGAAAATAAGATCATTTGCTAATGTGGAAAATATTTTTTTTGTTATAAAACATGATATTTTCTGTGTTTGATACATCTAATCAGAACAGCAAAAATATTAACTAGCAATCTCCAGAATATTTTATTTGAAATTCCCATGGAATTCATAAGAAAAATTTGGATGATATCTCAATAAATAAATCCTTGTGATATAGCTCCTCAAGTACATAAATGAAGAGGATATTGAAAAATATTTGCTTAATATGTTACAGGAAAACCTGGAATTAAAAATATGATATGCAATCAGTATTACCTGGCCAGTGACAGGGCTGATAAAGAACATTTTTGTCCCTCCAGTGGGGGAACAGCAATCGCTGCTGTGGGATTTCCCTGTGCCAGGGAAACCACTTCCCACCAGTAACAGCAAAACCAACAAGACATTGGGTTATAAAGACAGTAAAATGCAACATTTCAAGGAATATTCTATCCTATATTCAGGAATGTTAGACTTATAATATGTCCATTTTAGATATTTTGAGGTGATACAGAGCAGAATCTCTTGGCAAATTTTATGTAGGATATTTTATTAAAATATTGGGATATTTCTTGCACTGAAATTCTATTTTTGTTGTGTAACTGATTTTTTCATCTTGTTCTTATACAAGTATTTTCATTTTTACAGAAGTATATATATCCTATGTTTATATCCTAATATGTATGTATCCTAATTTTTTTATTATTTTTTTTTTTTGCATCCTAATTTTAACTTTGGCTTCTGATATGTAAAGTGTTTTATGGGTTTCACCATAACTTCTAATAGAGTCTCCTCATTTGGAAGGATTTTACTGGTTGGCCAAGAAAAACCTCAGAGCCTGATTAAAGAATTTCATTTAATCAATAATGTTACAAAGAAGAGTATTCCCATGGCAAAACAAAAAAAAAAAGCACATAAAACTAAAAGCTGCTGCTGATTATTATTATAAATTAAAACTAAGATGGTTGAATATAACATGGACAGAAGGGTAGAGCCCAAGGACAGACAAGGAGCCAGGGTGTTCCTCCTCTTCCATTCATCCTGGTGGAAGCTCCCTGCTTTCCTCAGCACACATGTTTGGGTCAGGTCACCCTGCCCTCACTCTCCCTCTGCTTAGGATCAGAAGTTTCCATTTCCATCCATCAGTCCTCTCCTACTCTTCCATCCCCTCTGGGGTAAAAGAGTCTCCAATTTCAGTGACCTCTTTAACTCTCTTGGATACGGGTCGTACTCCCAAAGTCTTGACAGCAGATCTGCCTTGCACATTCCAGACTTAATGTGTAGGTTGATTTTTTTAAAACAAGTGCTACAAGACAGGAAGGAGGGTGTGCACCCCATTGGTGTGGAACAGAGCATCTAACAACATCAGTCATGGCAGCAAGTAGGAAGGAGAGCAAGATACAAAGAGTTTCTGTGAGCCTGGTCTGGCCACCTTTGCTATGGCAAGACTCAGGCTTGGGTTAAACAGTTTTCCTCCCTGCTGGAGTTCTTCTGGGTGTCCGTGGGTATTACTGCTCCTCTTTGTGCCAGGCTGAGTTAGTTCAGACAACTGCTTGGCTTTGTTTCAGTGGATTGCTTAGGCTCTAAATTTCGACGTCTCTGCTTTTGCTGACTCTTCTCATTTTAACAGAAATAAACGTCGCTAATCAATATCCATTATTCTGTTCAATTCATTATTTCTTAATTGCTGGCAAGGTGCTTGCCCTGCACCATGCCTGCTATGGAGCTGGAATCCAAATAATGCTCATGTGCCACTGACGGAGGGCACGTTTTTCACCCTCACTCCATCAATCCTCAGGAGGGATGCTTTGGTGGGGACCATCATGCAGTAACCATGGTTTTGAAAATTGCATGACTGTATAATAAAAATACAAGAAGAATTGACTTTCTGCCAGGAGTTTCTGATTTTCTGGGAGCGCTCTTCCCTAAAATGTGCTTGAGTTTACACCCTCAAGGGTTTAAACAAAGAAGATAATTAAACAGATCCTTCAAAGCAGAGACTTACTGGTGTGATGGAAAATGGTGGTTAAGCACATTCTTTTCTTTGAAAACTGTAACTTTGCACTTAGTTCTTTTATTTTTCCTCACCCATCTTTTACGCTTATGAAATAATTGTATGCTAAAAACAGCTAATTCCATTTGGAACTCAAAATCGTAGAGAAATGAGAAATACACTTTTTGGGTTCCATCTCAGGCCTCAGATTATGCACTGTGCTAGTATAGGGCAAATTTTTCTTGTGATCCTAAAAAAACCCTCTCATGACAGGTCTGAAATGAGAGCATCACAGCTTGTTAAAACTCTGGCTGTCCTGATGCCAACAAGCGTTAAGGCTACTGGGACTGTGCTGGCTGTCCATCCAACTCACCCCCTTCCTGCACCTCTTCCTTGGGTTTTAAAAACTGCAGGTTTTAAAAATTGCTTCAGTTCTTCTTCAAGACACTCTTAGGATCCCAGTGCATTCACTGGTTTCTAGTAGGCGGGAGAGAAAGAGAAAATTGGGGTTAGGAAAGCATGATGCTGTACAGATTAATGTGAAAATAACGTCAATGTTAGTAATGAGTTTAGGAAATTAAGTCTTTCAAATCTTTACTGCCCTCTTTCAAGGTATACTTATTTATATTTTGAAATAATATCTTTAAATTACTTGCAAATATTTATTGAAGACAACTGCATAATATTATAATGCTATTTTGTCACGTTCCCAGTTATGGAAAAAATAAATCCATTCATTATCAGGGGAGTTAGTGGGCTTAGCATCCTCAAAGCAGCAAATACCCCTTGTTTCCCTGCTACATCGAACTGTACCCACTCAGCAGCAGAAACCACTGCCATAAACTATCTGTCCCCACCTGTAGTCAGCCTCCATGTGTAGAGGACTGGGCTGGGAAACAAAAGCAGAAATAAAAACTGCAGGAACCTGAGTTTGGCTGAGTTCCATCATACCCACACACATGATCTAAATAGTGCTGGGACTGTGGATGAAAGAAACAAGTGGTATTTGGAAAGATGCCTACCTGTAACTGGCAAGCAACATAAGCTGCTCTATGTGATACATGAGCTTCGTACCTATGTTTTGCTTAGCTTTTGCACACATGAGCCATGGGAGAACCTACTAGAGGGCCAGGAAACCACTCGTGGATGCCAGGTTTCCACTACGCGTGGGGGGAAAAAACATTGAACTGGGAATTAAACCATTAACAAAGAGTTACATAAGAGGAGTGAGAAAAAATGGGCAAGAAAATGAGAGATGCAAGATGCTAGAATTTAAAGTAGCTATCTTTGAAGATTTTTATGTTCTACTCATCTTTCCTAGTGCAGCCCATTGGGAATCTGTGCATGATAGTTCAGAGCTCCATCTTCACGAAAGATGAAAGGCAAAGCCATTCAGTGGTGAGAGCCAGCTTCTGAGGAGTGCATCCAACCCCACATAACTGTAATTAAATCACAGTATATATCCTTACTGGTTAGGGGACAGGACAGTACTCAGTGTTGCACAAGGTAGAATGAGTAATAAGTTCTGAAAATAGCCACAGATCACATAACTTTGCAACATCGATGGTGTTAGCTGAAAAATGAGTTACTGGGGATTAATTGGGAGAGTGTGCCATTATAAATTAAAGAGACACATGCTAAAGATCATCAATAAAGGTTAAAAAAAGGCTCTTTAAATTAGCTTTCTAATTGATCAGGAAAAGTTCAGAGCAAAGATATGAAAGGATTTGAGCAGCTGAAGTCTGTAAGCACATTCTGGACCTTGAAACGTCTTGGTCTCCTTCATAAATGAAGAGGTATGCAGAATATCTCTCAAAAACTGACTCACCTTGCTGTATTCTGCTTACAGAGAAGCAGAAGTCAGTGACTCAGGAAGAAGAAAAGTTAACTCGTTCAGTGGGTACGGAGAATTAAGATGTTTTCACTTCTTTTTTTTTGTAAATATTATGGAATATGAATAATACAAAAGTTTTAGTATTTCTTTTGCTGACATGCCCCTACCTTTAGAGGAACAGAGGATAATGGGTATTTATATATATATATATATATATATATAATGCAGAAAGAGCTATATATATATTTAAGACCTGGAAATATTTTCCCTATTTTTATCTGAGCTTCTAACAGCATTGCTGAACACAAAATCGTGGAGTTTTTTCTGTTTGTTTTTGAGTTTGTCTTCTTCCCTATTTAGTTGTGGCTTCGTTCCATTTTTTACTTTCAGCTTTGCAAAATGTTAGGGTTTAACTCTGGAAATATCCTGGTCCGCTGTGTGCTGTGGAATGAGCAGGCAGTGACGTGGTGCTGATGGTGCTGAGGAGTGCTGGTGATTCAATGAGTGGGCATCATCTCATCAGCAGCCAGGGACCAGCTCAGGAGCCAGCCAATATTCTACTGGAAGTGAGGGTTGGCTGAGCTCCCCCCCCGAAGGCACACACAGGTTCTGCTGAGGCTGGTTACGTGCAGTTTGAGTGCTGGAAAGGGCTAAAATAAAACTTACTGGCTGTTAAACACAAACAGATGAAGATAAATAGAAGTAGTAAGCATCAGGGGCCATATGTGTTATTTTTTCTGTCTTCTGAGATCCTGTCATTGCATTGAAGTTTTAAGGCAATTCTAAAAGGAATCGAATTTAGGATTTATAGTGAATGAGGCTGTGGAGGTTCACACTTTGTCTGCCTTGAGGTGTCATTACAAAATGTAATGAGCAGGATGTGTCTTCTTCATTCCCGGGTTCAGATTCCTTCACCTTTTCTGCCACTCACAGCACTTTCAAAGATCATTAATCATGTCGTGATAGAAGTTCACTCTGCATATGTCTCATTATGCTCACAGTTACTTCTGCTAGCTTGTTACAGTTAGCTTCTCATAGGTCAAATGATAAAAGGAGATGAAAGAGCAGGCATTAAGGATGCCTCTTCTGAAAGGGTTCTCCTATCTCCTCATGTCCTGCCATCACATATTTCTGCCTGAGAGGACAGGAGATAATTAGATCCCAGAATGGGAAAACAACTATCTACCTACTAACTGCCACCCTGGGGAGCATTTAAGCACTACTTAACCACAGGTTAAGCATTCCTGGCTTTATAGTAAAGTTTAAGTACAACTCACTTTGAATAAGTACAGGGTCTGCTCTCATGGGGGTGCTTTGAGGGCAATCATCTCTTCAGAGACATCGCTTGGCAAGATTGGCTGACACCTGAACTGCCTACAAAAACTTGCTCAGCAGTTGAGTTGCTGTAAGAGTTCAATAATTTAAAAATGGGAAAGATGTACCAAATTATCTAGGTAATTTCCTGAATATGGGCTTAACTTGATTTTCTGTCTGAAGCAAAGCAGTACCCAACATTTCCCTTGGGACCCATCTTAATGAATCTCATTGCCAGAGAATTTTCCCTTATATTCAACATAATTTTTCCCTGCCTTAATTTAATCCCATTACTTCTGCTTATGCTCCCTCTTGCTAGACTAAATAATTCAGTGTCTGTAATTAGGTACAATTATAGATGCATCAATTAACGTTTGTCAGAGTGGCTACAATGCTATGGGAAGGTCCATAAGACCTGGCTTGATCTGTGGAGTTCCAGGATCTGATGAACACAGATGAGGACATTCACTCGTCTCATCCCTCCCAGACTTTCATCCCATTCCCACTTCTGCTCTATATATAGCTGAAGTTGCTGGGCAGAATAGCAGAGATATTCTTACCAGCTCTTCATTATTCTGATGACACTGAACTCAGTCACACCATCCCCTAACCCAGTAAGTCCTGTTTAGGCTAATAATTAACAAGATCCATCACCGAAATGCACATGGATATAAAAACATGGACATATAAACTCATCACTGGTTGGATGAAATACCTTAGTTTGTATTAACCCATTTAATGTGTTGAAAGAGAGCAGTGGTGCACGTTCAGCTCGTGTCATTATACCATATACTGCTTTGGTGAATTTTTACTGTCTCGATGAACCAGTGTGTGATACTGGTTTCCCTGTTTAAGGCTTGATGTTTCCTTTCATTACACAACACAGTGTTTCTCTGGTTTCCTCTGACAGTTACTGTAATATGATATATATTTTACCTGCTGAACACTCAGCTGGAAAAGATTGACTGTAGCAGTTTTTATAAAGATATTTGGTGCACAGATGTTATAAGAACCTGTTCTGCATGCTTGCTCGACTTGGTTTCCTTTAAGTTTTAAGGAGGAGCTCACCTGTTGTGTCCATTTGAAAGTCTTTTACTCTCTTGCCCACAAGGAAAATAACAAAAAATCTTGACCTGCAGATTCCTACAGTTCAATTTCACAGATCCCACAGCAAGCTCGGAGGATGGACAGCGTGGAGCCAGAGAGAACTCATCCATATCATCAGTCAGTAATTCAAGACTCTTTTTAGATTGGAAGTGTCCTGGCCAGTGTGACAGTAGATCTGCAAGAAGTGGCAGTACCTGGTCAGCCAGATGACAGCCCTTGTTGGCATCTTCCCTGGTTCAGTAGCCCCAAACCCACCTCCCTCATTCCCTGGCAGCAAGGCATGGCCTTCACATTGGGCAGTCCTTGATATGCTCTGTTGGTAATGAAGTTCTCTGATTCCCACACATTTTGGATGGCATGAAATTTTTTGCTGAAACTTCCTGCAGAATACAAATTTGCATCAGTGGGAGTGCTGCAGGAGAAGCATGGAATAGGATTGCCCTGAAAACTGCAACATCGGCAGTTATTTTGTGTTACATGGTTTGAGGGGCACCAGACACAGATGTTAAAGCCTGTCCTTATTGCAGCTGATGACCCTGGATCTTTCCAGAGAATTAAGGAGCAGTTTTATCAGTTCCCTTGAGCTATATTATGCTTCCAGTTCAGCAATATAACCATGTCTGTAATACCATTATTCCATATAAATTGGCTTATTATCCTTTTGAAAAGCCTAAAGATGTGTGTTTGTTGTTGATTCAGCAAAGATCCACATGAACTTGTTTCAGAGAATTTTAAATCTTAAAAAAAATTTTAAAAATCCCAAAATAGCATGAGTGAGTGAATGGGAAAGAACTGTTTGTTTGGTTTTTTTTTCATTTTAAGAGAAGAAAGCTCCTCCAGCTGAAAAAAAAAAGAACCTCAGGGTGATTTTGCCAGAGTGCGTCTTACATATCTTGTTCTGCATTCTATCACCAAGCTAACAGACAGCCTTCCTGACCTCAGAGGGGAAATGAAAAAGTGCTCAAACTTAATGCATTTAAAAATAATCAATCATCGATTATATATGGCTGAGTTCAAGAAACAGTAAATTGCTTTTTATCTTTTGTCAGCGGAAGCATAATTTCGGTTTTGAGAAAGATAAATCTAAGTCAGTGGATGGATTTTCTGTGGTTTCTTTGACATTTGAATAAATTAAAAGTACATTTTGAACACTGAACAAATCAGTCACAAAGTATCCAAAAAGGATTACTCCCAGATAAGAAATTTTGGGATTGGTCCTTCAGTAGTTTGCTTCTCAGTCACAATTTAATAATAAAGATTTTTTGAATTGCATTGTGCTCTCTGACATGGCCAAGCTACTATTTTAATTGTGACTTTTAGGCATGTAAGTAGAGCATTTCTCTGGCATAACTTATTTTGGCTTTTCCTTTCTTAGAGTCAAACTGTGACTGTCAGTTGTACTTTTCCCATATTGTGACACTGCCTCACTTCAACCTTTGATACGAGTGTCTGTATCGTGGTCAGTTATAATTAAGATGCAAATCCATCAAACTTCAGCAAGGTTAAATCTTGCTGTTTCCTGAAAATTCTCTTCTTACACCTGACACCTGTAACTCTCCATCTTTTCTTCCTCCCGTTTCCCACCCAACACCTTAGTGCCTTTTTACAAATGGTGCTGTCATTGGCTAAATGCAGCAGCATAATTGGTCCTTTGCCATCTTTAAATATTTTATGATAACATTGGACAAATATCTGTCAGGTAGAAAGATACTTGCTGACCAGGACACATCCCTGCAGCCTTCATTCCTAGGGCTGGATTTGCTTGTACATCAGAGTTGGTTGAAACTCAATCAGTCTGAAGTGGGGCAACCAGGGACCAGAGAAGGGGCAAGAAAGGGGAGAAGAGTCTCAAAGATGTTTTTTTATAATACCCTTCTTCTAGGTTCATAACGAAATCCAAGGCTGTTCCACTTCCCACTGAGCAGAGCAAGGAAATCCCACATATCTTGGGCAACAGTGGTGCAGCTTCTACTTAACAGGTTGTGTCTTCATGACTCCAGTATCTTCTCATAGACATACAAGATTATGAGGGGTACAAATAATAGGGTGGATTGGAAAACCAAACCCTCCCAAAATTTAGGCTTCCCACTTATGGAATTGCACCTTAAAAAGACTGGAGGAGTTCATTCTTCCCCCATTTAAAGAGCATCAGAACATTTGTCAACTATTGATCAGAGATGGAAGATAAGGATTTTTAATTCCTTGGTCACCAGGTTATAGTAATTATAGTCTGCTTTTCCCATGGAGTGAGATTCTCCTTTTGTGTACAGGTCCTGTGCATGGGTAAAGTTTTCTGATTTAGATGCACAGGTTTGGTCAATGTAAAAGTGAGTCTGAGCAAGCCTGGACAGAAAGTGAGAGAGCAGCAGGGGATGCAGATCCATGCACACCGACGAGGAAAGACACCGCTGCTCCTGCATGCTCATCCCGTGGGTGGAAGCGGATTTGCTCCAGTGGGAAAGAGCAGAGCTTCAATAGAGCTTTAAAATTCCTCTGAGTAGTTTCAAAACATCTTTCTTATCCTTAGCTAAATTGGAGCAAAACAAGAAGGAAGCTGAAGTTACTTACTGATTTGGAACTCACAAACTACATAATTTCAGATGACGGTAGGTTTAGTAATTTTAAGGCAGATTTCCTGAGAATCCCTAAGGGCAAACTTTATCCAAGCAAAAGCAGAATGACGGATGTGCTATCTAGGACACACAGCTCCACATCTGTGGATATTTTAGTATAATAAGATTAAATGAGGAGAAACTATATGCTTTTTAATTTCCCTTGGGTTTGGTTAAACCCCCAGAGACAAAGAGCTTCCCTAGAGGTACCAGACGACTGGAAAAAAATAATCAGCCTCCCGACTGGGAAAGTGCGACAGCACATCCACAAACTTCCTTCATGGGGAACTGGAAGATGCTGAGGGATGGACCCAACACAAGAATCCAAACCCAAAAAGGATGCTACTGTCTTGGCCCCTGTGCAGGGAGGGTCTCCATCCCTGCGATATATCCTCGCCTGCCGCAGCAAACCCTGTGATTTCTCTAGACATCCCCTGCCTGCTTATTTACTCCTGCAAAGAAAAGACAACTGCACTGCCACAGGGCTTTTAACAACTCCTTTGCTGTCTCGTAGTGCCGGGAAGCCTGAGCAACAACGTAAAACATGGGGTGAAGAGTACAGTGGAGCCCAGTGGAAAGAAAGCTGTAGTCATTAATATGGATTCCAGGGTAATTTTATATTTCATGAGATTCTTTTCTCTGTCTCCTCAAGCCCCCAGGAGATAGCAGATGTTTTTGAGTATCACATGGAGAGCAATGTGTCTTATTTCTTTTTTTTATTGTGAAGATTCCTCCTCACTTGAAAGGATTAAGAGAGGAAAATCTTCTTTTTTTTTTTCCTTTTTGTCAAATGCCTAAAAAGCGTAACTCAGATCTTCGACACCAAATGCAATCAGCATTTCTGAAAAGTTTGCGGTCGTACTGCCTCATAGAGCATTTTCCCTTCCAAAGACATGAACTTGTTCATTAAAACTGGCTACACTGAGCTTGGATCCCTTATCTCCTTCAGGGGTACCGCTCATATGCAATAAAATATTGGGATCAGTGAAGCTGGAAAATGTTTGTGTTATTCTCAGATTGTAAATTTATTACATATAAATTATTGTCTCCTTCTAAAACAAATTTGGAGCGAAACACCTGGTTAAATCAAATCTATACATAATATTTGAAAAATTAGTTCTAATCTTGCAGTCTGTAACTGAAGAAAGGTATTACAAGTAAAACTGTTGCAAAAGCTGCATTGAATTTTTTGGGCAAAATCTGGCATTAGAAATAAACCACTGCAACAAAAGTGGTGATAAAATCTCTATTTTCCTCACTATAGCATTAGTCTATCTCAGTATTGCATATACATCTATTGAACTTACCAATAATTGTCCTTTCAATTGTCTTCTGTTGGATTTCCTTTAACAATTAAAAAATGTTCTTCCTTTTCTGCATACATGTATGACTGGTAAGATGGAGTACATTTTTCTTCTGAAAAACTGTAAAAAATACAATATATTAGTTCATTGTACCCACAACTTGCCTAAATATAGAGATCTCTACCATGAGGGGCCACACCAGCAGCTGCAACTGTGTAATGACCAACAGCCAATGAGATCTTAGTACTGAGGTCTTTGCACCATGGAGTTCTTCCTAACTCCTTTCTTCCATACCTGGACTGTGACTTTGGCCAGAAGATATTGCACCCTTCCAGCATCAAGGAAAAGCCTTTACACCTTATCTTTCAACCTCTGAGTATGTTCAACCAAAAAAAAAGCAAGTTCAAAAGACTGGTCATGCATCCATGATGCATAAACCTCTGGGAATTGCACTTTTCTCTGGTCTGCTCCAGGGGTGTTTTTAGGAACAATGCCCCATGGGATGGGGACTAATGTGGCAGATCTTGGCTGGGTGGGTGCTGCTGGTGCTCGGTCTCTGCATTGCTGCCAGTGAGCAAGACTGGAAACATCTCTGAATTCTCTTAGAGCATGGGCATTAGATGAGGGTGAGTCAATGCTTAGACAGTAGATATAAATAGTAGATATAAAAGTAGATATAAATACAAGGAAAGGAGCACCAGAAGAAATGTCAAAGTCCTACCACTGCTACTTCCTCACCCAGCTTTAATTTTAGCTGAAAGTGTAAGAAATAATTTACTTCTTAGCAAATATGAAGGCCAATTCATAAAGTATTTATTTCCCCCTACCTTGGTGTTTAAGGTGGCTTTAGGGGTTTTTTTTGCTCCTGTTTCCAGGGAGGGAAACAGACAACAAACACTCTATTGAACGAAAGATATATGAACAATAAAATTGCCAGAGAATCTCTAATGTACATCAGGCTTCAGTTCTTTTTAAGTGTGAGTAAGAACTCTGACTGTTCTTGTGTTTGGCTGACATTAGAGGGTTTAAAAATTATTTTAGAGGATAAAAGCTAAAATAACTTTTATATATTTCACTCAAAGTAACCAGAAATATTTTACAGAGTGAGGAAGTTTATATTTCCTAGACCTATTGGGAACGGTCTCCCAAACCAGACTTCATAATATTGGCTGCCCAGAGGAAAAAAGTATTAATTTTAATGTCCTGTCAGAATTTCACTCTGCCTATCACCCATCACAAAAATAAAATGATAATGGATGTGACAAAAAGATCCTTTTAGTATTTCTCCTAGAATGAGCTACATTAGGCTCTATCAGAGTCTCCTAACAGTTGCAATAGAGAGAGACAGCCTGAAGCCTTAGACTGATTTTACAATAGGTATGTTACACAATGAGAACATGCAACAAAGAAAGAGCTGGAAGGAGGAGAAGATGGTGATGGAGTCCTTCCTCAGTATGTGATTTTTCCTTTGTCCATTCCCAAGGAACAAGGAAAATGTCTTGCAAAAATTGTCAGCACTATGAGAGCACGTTATCTGAGACACTGAAGGAAAAAAGATCATAACTTTTGCTCTGTATCCTGTCTATTCCCCTGGTGTTGAATGATATAACCTTAAAATACTCTTTTTGTTTTATTACTTGCAAAAGTGGAACAAAGTTACAAATCTGAAGTTCTAGAAAACAATATTTAAAAATAAACTTCTTCTAACAATATTTTTGCTTAGAAATTATCTGATGTGCAATGTTGTGTTCCCTTCCTGGATGCGTGGGGTAAAGATTTGCTCCTGGGATGCTCCAGGAGGTGCCCAGCTTGCAGCAGGCAGAAAGGGCTGCACGTGCGGCTGTGGGCTTGGCCAGAGTGGAAGAGATGGAGTTGGGGTCTCCTTCTGCCCTGAACCTCTTGCACGGGGCCTTTACAAGCTGGTGTAAATGGGTGTGGGGAAATCACTTCAGCAGATGGTAGGAGAAGAGTTCAAGAAGGACAGGGAACTGTCCACAGTTCAAGAAGGACAGGGAACTGCTTGAGAGAGTCCAGAGCCACAAAGATGATGAAGGGAGTGGAACATCTCCCTTATGAGGAGAGGCTGAGGGAGCTGGGGCTCTTTAGCTTGGAGAAAAGGAGACTGAGGGGTGATCTCATCCATGGTTACAAATATGTAAAGGGTGAGGGGCAGGACGATGGAGCCAAGCTTTTTTCAGTGATGACCAATGATAGGACAAGGGGCAATGGATGCAAACTGGAGCCCAGGAGGTTCCATGTGAATCTCAGGAAGAACTTCTTTCCTGTGAGAGTGCCAGAGCACTGGACCAGGCTGCCCAGAGAGGTTGTGGAGTCTCCTTGGCTGGAGACATTCAAACCCCGCCTGGATGCGTTCCTGTGTGATGGACTCTAGGTGACCCTGCTCTGGCAGGGGGGTTGGACTGGATGAGCTTTCGAGGTCCCTTCCAACCCCTAGGATTCTGTGATTCTGTGATTCTGTGATTCTGTGAAGAGTATATAAACTGCAGACGTGAAAACAATATTTGCAGAATTGAGAGGTGACTTCTGGAAGTGGGGCAGTGCAGGGAAAATGCATCAACAGGCAGCTTTAGGGTAAAACGGGAACACAGGTATGAGATAGCAAATGTGCAGCTGTCTATAAGAATCAAATAAAATATTAATAGACCTGAATATTCTTCACCTTCAAATAACTAATTTAAATCATCTCACTTTTTTCATTTTTTTTCCCCAAGAGGTGAATATTCCAGAGCTTCAGACAAAATCCACTATGTGGAAGAAAACCTCAAACCCATTATATCAGCTGCCATGCCCCATGCAACAGTTTTCCCTCACATTGTACATATTACAAATATCTGAAAATAACAATAAACTATGTGCTGTAGCACAAAATCTGACCAGGGCAGCTGGGCTGGGTTTCACAGCCAGCGTGAGAATTGGGTACGGCCCTCCAGAGAAGAGGTGGGGAACCAGAGCAACATGACGGGTCATCTGGCAAAGATTTTGTTTGCCATTTTGCAGAGGCTCTGAGGTTGGTGTGTGCAACGCATGACTGCTGCGGGCCTCCCACGGCAGAGTTAGAGAGGCTGAACTCTTCTGCAGATGCAAGGCAGCAGTACGTGAGCCTGAGGTTCAGTGAGCATGCAATTATGTGTGAGATTCAATTATGGGCTTTTGAAGGCAACCTTTCTTCATTCTGACCAGTATTTATATAACTTCTGCATGATATATATAGTTCTTCCTGATTACTAAACTAGAAGGAAAATCCCCATCAGAATAAAACAGTTCCCCTGGAGTTTGATTCCTGATGCATTTTTCTTATGTAAACAGCTTCTGGGAAGGGAATAATCTCCGGGAGAAGGTTACGTTTCCTTCCACATTGATTTAAAAGAAGAGATGAGGATTCTTCAAAATACAGTTCATCATTTCCTTAACCATGGCTCTGACATGCTCTCCTGAGAAAACACACACTCATTCTATCATTTCACGTCAAGCCTGACACTTTCAAATCACATTTCACTGTCACGCATTTTGCCCTAGCATACACTCCACAATTTATTTTGACAGAAATATGTTTCCAACCCTTTTTCATGAGGCAGTCATTACCCACAGGTGCAGTCCATAGGAAGCAGAGGCTGTGGTCACCTGGTGATGCTGGGAACAGGACAGGGTCCTGTTGCATTCTGCTAGGAGCCTCTCTGAAAGGAGAATTTATGAAAGATACGCAAAAAAGAAAATTTAAACCAATGACTTTTCATATGATATAGACCAATGTACTTCCTAGGTTTGTTAGAATTGTAAATTTTCTCCCCTTTTGCAAAATCACGAGAACATGCTTAAAATTATAAATTATTTGACCTACAGAGCTTATCATCATGTATATACACAGGTAGACAAGCGGAGAGGAGCAGAGATAATCGACAACACTAATAAAGTCCATCGATGACAGAAGCTGAGATAAGGACCTAAGCTGATATGACAGAAATAATTTAAACCTGCCTCCTTGTTCTGTGTCACTACGTTTGAAATGGGGAGGTGTTTCCAGGATGGATTGCTGAAGTGTTCATCGGAACTGCATTCTCCATATTACCTTCTACTCCTGTGCACCTAAAGGAATTAAATGCTTTATAAATAGGAAATTGGGAAACCAAGGAGTGTCGTGATTCCTTCGAGGTGAAGGGAACTTGATCAGGAAACAATGACTTGGGGAAAAAAACAGGAACAGAGACGTCATTTTTGGCCCCAGCCACTGCACAGGGCTTTTTCCTGCCCCTGCTGGGTGCTGTACCCCAAGCCATGTGAGAGAGGAGTCTTCCCTTTCTCTCCATTGAGGACAGCCTTTTAATGTCGCGCATTTACATTGAAAATATTTTCCTCAGCTACTTCTGACGAGTACTTTTTGTCTTCCACAACAGCTCTTATGGAAACCTTTCATCGAGGGGTATATATGTGGACCACAGATTAAGCACACACTGATCGTAAATATAGTTTATTTTCTACAATAATTTTTTTTAGATGTAAGTAATCAGTTAGCCTAATGTATTGTCAGAGTTCTTTTTCCTTGAAGATATTTAATAGTGGTTTTTTTAACAAATACGAACATTCATATTTAAAGAATAAAGTGAAATAATACGCTTGTATTTCAAATCTCTTCTTACTTACTAGTTTTTTTTACTTCTAAAAATCTGTAAATTAAAGAGATCTCCTTAAGCAAGGAACTAATATTGGTTGTCTTGCAAGGAGAAAACTCAGAAGAAATTATAATCAAAAGGGAGGGATCACTTGAGGCTGATCCGCAGCCGTGGTCAGTAGGAGATGCTTCACCAGAGAACATCAGATAATTCCCATGTGTGCCAGAGGCAGAGGCTGTCTCAGGAACACAGAGAAGAGAGAAATGGAGGCAAAGCATTAAATGCTTTTTGTTGTTAGGTTCTATCCAATACTAATTTGTGACAATCCTCTTGATTGTGCTTTTTTTTTTTGACTTTTTACTGAAAGACTGGAAAATATTTTTTCCTAAAATCCTGTTACTCAAATGTGTGAACAGTTAAGAGTAAAGTCTAATGGAGCAAGCCATCATCTGGGCAATGAGACAGATATATATAGAGAAATGAGGTTTCTAAGGCCAGATCTCTGAGGTTAAAATTTATCTGTTCTACAGGGCTAGTGGCAGGAAAGTGCTGGCTGAAGAATATAAAGCTTTTGGGGAAAAACTACTGCAATACAGTGACTTTCAGCTGGTGGCATTGTGAAGTGGGGGCCTTACAGCTCAGCTGGTTCCTTCCCCAGGGCTGTACAGGTAGGAGTTGGTCCTGGCACAGGTTGGTCCTGGCACAGGTTGGCTTTTGAGGTATAATTGTGGCCATCAATGTAAGACATCATCCAAATCTTGCTTGTTTCACTCCCAGTAGAGTGTAATTGTCTAGACAAAGAACAAACTTTGTCTACACCAGCTCCCATTTACAGTAAATAACTGGGTACTCTCATTTTTGTCAAGTGATGGATGGCATAAAGCATGCTCACACCTTCCTAACTGGTAAGTACTATGGCCTTACGTTTATAAGCTTAGGTTATTATTTGTGGCAGGGGTGTTGGATCTAGATGATCTTTAAGATCTCTTCCAACCTGAACCATTCTGATTCTATGATTATTTGTTTTTCTTCATCATATTCCCTCTCTTTTTGTTATTCCTATCAATTCAGCATGAGCTTGTAATGTATCCAAACCCGAGTTCTCATAGCCACGTCGTCGTTCTGCGCAGACAGAAGTTATCATACACAGCGTGTGGCATTTGAGCTTTATTTCTGCCTTTGAAACAATTTGATTGTGAAGGATTTCATGAACGTCAACATTTTTCTTTGCGCAGGGAAGAATAAAAAATACAGATTGTGTTCTGGTATTACACTCCTCTGCTAAAACACGGCTAAACAAACAAACACACTGAACTCTGCCTATAATAAGCACAAGCTCTTGATCTAAAAAACAACATCAGCCAGCTTTTTAGAATCCAGTTAATTATTAAACGACCCATGAAGATTTTGAATGCATGACTGGCTTTTATGAGCTTATCTGATAGACTGCATTTCTCTGTTCAGTTTCTATAGATAACGTCAATTCCTTTTCTTTTCTTGAAAATACATCTTTACAGATAGATGAGAACACGAGGTCGCTTTGAGTAAGGTGTGCTTTTATGAGGCATGACAGAGAAATGATTCCTCCAGAAATGTTAAAAGTCGAATAGGAGGGTTGCAGATAAGTCCATTTTTGGCACTAAATAAAGCTCAAAGTCAGTTATTATTAGAGGTTATTAAGAAAATGCTGTAGGCAAAGTAAACACTTTGGCCGCTGTACAAAGGAAAATCAGGTGTGTAATCAGATGGTCCTGACAACCAAAAGCACATTTTCACTAATTGCTTTAAAGAAAACACATTGCACTTGTGTTTAAAAGTTTTCTAACTTTCTGATCGCAGTTTCAGGAAATCAGGACAGGTCTGGTGTTTCTGCTTTGTACCTCTGGTTGGTTCCCATATTTTTTTTCGTTGCACTTACAAAGAGAAGTGACAATACAGGCGAGATGTTAATCACACAGCTCTGATTGCTCTTTCCGGGCAAGGATGCCAAAAAACTGCTGATGCTACTTTGTGTTGCACGCTCCCCCCGATGGTGCAGAGCTTAATTGGAAAAAGCATGTCATTAAGTGCGTGTTAGTTTTTCATTTCCATAACGAGCTTTTATAATTCTGTACCGAGCACAAAAAAAACCCCATTTCCAAAATAGAAGTGATTTCCATGGCAGGACCTTCCTGTGGATTGATCGCTGCCCTCACCGAGCTGCTGGCAGACCCAGCATCCCTTCACTGCAGAGTCACTCCTGTCACAGACCTTATCCCTGCCCCATCACACGGGCTCTGTTGGGGGGACCTTATCTTCTGCTGCTGGGTGGTGGGCACAGCTGAGAAATGCAGTCTCTAACAGGAGAAGCAATGGAATAACTGGATTGGGAATAAATCCATTTCCGACACTTAAGAAAGACAAAACTCTGTGATTATTCCTCCAGAAAAATAATTATAATTATAAATATAAATATATATAAAATAAATATTATATATTACTGAAGCCCTTGAAGTAGGTAATAAAGTGAGCCCAGGCCCTGGGTGGCACAGAGCCACCATTACAGGCCATAACCATCAGCACATAATTCCTATTCCTGTTATTTTTGGGTTTCACAATGCAATACCACTCCTGCGCACACAAACCCCCGTTTAAATCAGTGAAGTGCATTGTCAATAAAAAAAAATGAGTGTGCTCCGAAGTCACTACTGCGAATCCTAACGTTATTTAAGTGTTTTAAGTACTTGTTTTGATGCGAGGAATGTTTTGAAAGGAAGTTGTTGGAACAGAATGTGCTTGTGAAGAAAGATGGGCTGTGTATTACCATAGCTACTTCAGAAACCATTTTCTGAGAAAGTGTGTTAAGCTTGAAGGAGCTGATATAAGATCGGTGTCCTGGTGTGGGAGCACCTCCTGCTGTGGGAGGGTCAGAATTCCCTGGGCCACCCTGGGCAGGCCCAGCCCCAGGCTCAGGCTCAGGCTCAGGCTCAGGCTCAGGCTCAGGCTCAGCCCCAGGCTTAGGCTCAGGCTCAGGCTCAGGCTCAGCCCCAGGCTTAGGCTCAGGCTCAGGCTCAGGCTCAGCCCCAGGCTTAGGCTCAGGCTCAGGCTCAGGCTCAGCCCCAGGCTTAGGCTCAGGCTCAGGCTCAGGCTCAGCCCCAGGCTTAGGCTCAGGCTCAGGCTCAGGCTCAGCCCCAGGCTTAGGCTCAGGCTCAGGCTCAGGCTCAGCCCCAGGCTTAGGCTCAGGCTCAGGCTCAGGCTCAGCCCCAGGCTTAGGCTCAGGCTCAGGCTCAGGCTCAGCCCCAGGCTTAGGCTCAGGCTCAGGCTCAGGCTCAGCCCCAGGCTTAGGCTCAGGCTCAGGCTCAGGCTCAGCCCCAGGCTTAGGCTCAGGCTCAGGCTCAGGCTCAGCCCCAGGCTTAGGCTCAGGCTCAGGCTCAGGCTCAGCCCCAGGCTTAGGCTCAGGCTCAGGCTCAGGCTCAGCCCCAGGCTTAGGCTCAGGCTCAGGCTCAGGCTCAGCCCCAGGCTTAGGCTCAGGCTCAGGCTCAGGCTCAGCCCCAGGCTTAGGCTCAGGCTCAGGCTCAGGCTCAGCCCCAGCCCAGGCCCCCCCACTGCTGCCCCTGCGCTGTGGTGATGGCTTGGGGGGCAGCGGTGCCTGTGGGGAGGGGAGGGTGGTTCAGGTGCCCCCAATCACAGCGCCCCTGCCCATGGCGCTCGGTATCAAGCGGCTCCTCAGAGCCTGCCCTGGGGCTGCAGGGCTGGGGGTGCCTCTGGCCACCCCTCCCTGTGCTGCTGCTGTGCCCGCAGCCCCTCTGCTCCATGGAGAGGGACAGAGAGCACAGGGACAGGGTGTCTGCCCCCGCCTCCTCCAGCAGGGCCAGCATGGCTGCTCCGAGGTGGTTTTGTGAGCTGACAGCAGGACCCTGGGCCCAGGCACCCCCATCCCCTGCTGCTCTGGACACAATGACCATCTGGGAAGTGTGAGCTCCGTATTTATATATTCATTTACATATCTGGCTCTATTCACATCTTTGTATCTAATTCACCATCTTCATTATTGTTATAATTTTCTGTTTCATTAACACTGTTCTAGCATTTTCCAACCTCAAATTCTCTCTCCCTCATTCCCCTGTTATCTTCCTGGGGCACTATGGGACAGAGAGTATCTGTCACCTCATTATTGGTCAAACCTGTGACAACAGAATTGATATATTTGCATATTTTCCTCTTTTTGTATGATACTCTTTCATTTCTTCATCTCCAGCAGATCGCTGGGTAAGCTTGTTCCTCTCTATTGCTTCTGTTATTATTATCCTCTGATTCAGATCATGAACAGCTTTCAAGGTGATAGAGATGTGTGGGGAAGTATTTTAAGTTAATTATGAAAGGGGGGTAATTGGAAAAAATGTAAGTTTTGTTTTATTTACTGAATAATAGGTTGCACATGTTAAATGGCCTTGGAGTGAGCAAGAGTCAGACCTACTGCTCCACTGGTTTAAATCAACTCAGCAGCTTCAGGCAGTGCTGAGTCCATACATGAAAAATCTGTAGGCAGCAGCCCAGTGAGGACATGAAGTGCTTCTGAACCCCAGAACATGAATCTGTAGAAAACAGCATGGCTGTATCAGGGCTGCGTGATTATTCCTGTGGCAGTATCTCACCTTGGATGGACATCAGCCTGTATTTAATTACCACACGCCTGCACTATACTGGCTGTTATATGCTTTGAAAACAATGTAAAAGTTCTCCTCTGGACAATATCCTAGAGTAAAACTAGTTCTTACAGATGAAAAAGAACTTCTGGTTTTTGTTCCTGTAGTTTACCAGTCCAAACAAGTAATTTCATGTTCATTCTTCAAGGTATTCTCATTCTCATCAAGCAAATGTTGAAGCTGGAGTTACAATGGGAACAAAGCTCCACTAGTTTCCTGGGCCTTTATCTGCTTTTTTTGCCCCTCTGTTGTTAATATAATACAGACATTTTTAATGCTCTTTAAAAGCTGATCCTCCTTTTGATTGCCCATTGATCCTAATGTCTAAATCCATAGCTGCTTCAGTGAAGTATATCTTACTGTATATTGATAAATCTATAATGTTACCGTTCGTTATCCAAAAGAAAATGAAGTTTATTGTGATGCATAAGTTTATGTTACAGTTTTATTTCTGTATAAATAACAGTGGAGCTCGACAGTCTGCTTAACCTGCCTGTGTTCTATCATTTCACAATTATGTTCACACATTATTCTGATGTTGTGCATGCTTCATGAGCAATGAAAAAAGCAAGCCAGATGTGGATCCTTCATATATATTAAAATGTAGAGTTTTCATGGCTTTATTTTCTGTTGTAGAATGTGGTAAATTGTCAGCATTTAAATCTTCATTGATTTGTTTGATGCTTAAGTATCTGCTGGCTCAAGATCTTCACGCGCAGGGAGACATGTCTCTTATTCTTAATAGCATTGATGTCAGCTGCTGGTTTATTTTTCTTTAGAATGAGATTTTTCTCAACCAAAAGAGACCAAAGAGGCCTCATCTGAAATGGCACTGAGAATACATGGCTATGGCTGCAATGGGCTGTGGCACCACTGATGCTGCTTGTGGTGGGAGTGAGCAGAGCAAGTGTCCTTGGAGCATCCCAAAGAAGGGTGCTGCCCATGGGTTTCCTTCTTCACACATCTAAAAGGATAAAGTCCTGTTCAAGGCTGTCTAGCCTATTTCCAAATGTTCTTTCTGTCCCTGGAAATGTCTTTGTTAAATCTTATTAAACTCAGTCTCAACAGTAACTTATGGCAAAGAGACATAAATGCCAGCTGTGCATGAGATGAAAAATTAATTCTATTTTATTCATAATTTCAATGTCTTTTCATCAATTAGGACTTCAGGCAAGGCATAAAAGGAGATTGGATCAAGCATAAGTACATATTAACACAGTAGGGCTGAAATAAACTCACAAACTACTTACCCAGTTATTTCTTGGAGTTACAAACATTGGTTTGAGTTTAGAGAACAGAAAAAGAAGCCTTTTCTGTTCTGAATTTTGGCAAACTGGCTGTTTTCCAGAACATGATGCACAACATGTTTCTAAGAAACAGCTTAAGTCAGAGGAGAACAAGAATTTGATCCAGAGCAAATTAAAATAAAAAAACCAGATATGCCCGAAAGGCAGGGGTGGATTCAGAACAAGCACCCTCTTCCCTCCAGGGCTCAGGAAGCCATGGAGAAAACCCTCCACTGATGCACAAGGGCTGTTCCAGCTGCTGAATATAGGAATTGCAGCGTGGCTGGCTGATAGGGAAAGGTGCTGGTGCAAGACCTGATGTACACATGCACCTACTCACATGGGATATGGCTGCAAAAACATTTTTAAAAAATATTTTGAGACACTGGCTCTGGAAGGCTGCTGAGACAGCTGTGCCATTGCACAGATTAAAGTCGTTGAGAGGAAACTTCATGCTCATGGCAGGCAGAGTCCTGTGATGCCCCTCTGCTCACAGCCATTTAACCCCCAGGTCCAGTCCATGTGCCCCATTCAGGTGTTGACCCTCTATGTGAACAAGATGGGGGTGTTTTGGCCAAGTCTAGATTCTTTAACAGGGGAAAAAGCTGCATGTAACAGCTCCCTCATTTTTCTATCTCTTAGAAGGGGAAGTTGGTCAAGTAATGGACAGAAGCCCCCAGGTAAGACAGTTCCAGGTTCTGTGCCTTGCTATACAGCTGGACGTACTGGCTTCAAAACACAATGTGATGTTCCATGGACATTATAAACTTAAGAGATGCTATTTTGGACAAAACTTGGTGAAACATCACAAGTTGAAGCCCTGAATCCTGTATTCTGGATGGGAAAGAATCCTGTATTCTGGATGGCCCCTCCAAGGGCCAGCACTTTCCCTAACTGCAAAAGGTATGTACCAGTCAAGTCCTAGCACTGCCACTACAAAAGCCTTATATGATCAGCATCGATCTGCTGCTGTATGTTCTTCAATAATTCAGTTTTCAGTAACTGCCCATTATTATTGTCCGATTTCCTGCTACGATGACCAACTATAGCTACATTTTATATCTTATTCTTTCAGTCTATGAATCCGGGCTGCTTTTCACGTTGTTTTTTAATCAGATTAATAGGTTTAAGCTCTACATCTATCTTATCTTGTCTAACATGGGCTTTTGTGGTATCAATCAAGTCACTTCAGGTAGGCTAGCATAGAGGAGCTTATTCTTCTCAGCATTATTTACTTCTAGCATTTTTTATCCTTGCTGCTCTTTACAACTTACTTTGCTTTAAAGGTTATGTGGATAGCCTCTTTTAAGAAGCAGTGTTTTAAGAACTACTTAAACAAGATACCAACAGTGTAATATTTTATGTAGACTTTAATAACCAGTTCTCCCTTCCATGATGTCGGGGACACCCATGTGTGAGTTCAGTTCTGCTGTTAACTGTGTGCAGGACCATTGCCTATGCAAATGTGGAGATAGAGCTGGCAATTTAATACTGACAATGCAAAGCAGAAGGGGTTTTTTTGGAAGTACTTTTGTCATCTTTTGCTGTATATTTAACATAGAGGCATAACATACCCTCCAAAAAGCCTTTTGATGGTTAGAATATACTGAAAATGGCAGGGAAATGGACATATACTAGGATTCCTTCCCTCCTTTCCCAAATACGTTACAACAACTTTACAACATTAGTACAACATCCAACACCATAAATAAAAACAATTCTAAATGTTAGTGCTTCATTTCATTTTTACATTACAATGAAATGAAATCGAATTTAATCACCCTATCCTGTTCTATAACAAATAAATTCATTGTGATTAATGCTACTACACACAATACAAAATTAATTTTAATTGAAATCACTCTTGCAGTAAGTTAAATGTCTACAACCAAAGACATGCCAACTAAAAGGTCACTGAAATTGCTGATACTGAGCAAGGTGCAATACCAGGGGAGGAGGCAGAGCCTGGACAAAGCTCGAGCGAGCTTGGGAGTGAACCCATTTATAGGCAATGGAAATTTTCAAATGGATATATATGTATATATTTTAATGAGATGAGATGGATTCAGAGTGCATGCATTTCTAATTGGATTAAGAGGTCACAGCTGCAATTCTTACTTTACCTCTTTGGCCTTATTCTGCTTGTGGTTTCTGCACTGC
The DNA here is from genome assembly GCA_013398125.1 of Aegotheles bennettii. Taxonomy (NCBI): domain Eukaryota; kingdom Metazoa; phylum Chordata; class Aves; order Caprimulgiformes; family Aegothelidae; genus Aegotheles; species Aegotheles bennettii. The sequence continues at coordinate 657,936 of VZRW01001813.1, read as the reverse complement.
CAGGTCCATTGGTTTTCTACATTTAATTATCGGATTATGGTTTTAATAATCTTCCATTTTGAGGTGGAATACATGCACATCTGAGGGTAGTGGGATTCTGTCTTCTGCGTTCACTTTCTGTAACTTAACATCTCACCTGCTGTAGTGCAGCTCACTGCATCAAGTCTCATTCCTAGCAAGAAAGAGTCTGTAAACCAGAGGCTGCCTGACATTTTTGGTATGTGTTGTGCACGTTGTAAATACACTGGGACCATCAATGGTTAAAGCAGTTTACAAAACTAAATCCATGCATGGTGCTAAGGAGTACCTCCACCTTTTTGAACCAAAAGTTTGATTAAAAACACAGAAAATGTAGTGGACATATAGTGGCTTTGTAGAGTGGTTTTGATCCATTAACAGCAACTAAATAATTTCAAGGACAAATTTAGAACCAATTTTGGTTGCAAAGCAACTTCATTGCTTTCACTGCACAAAGGGCTGTGACCAGTTCTGGGATTCAGCGATTTTGATGGGACAACTTGGATTGCTAAACAAGGTTGTTTGAAGGTCTAACTTTGCTCCTCCTGCCGCATCTCATTAGCCTGCAAATCTAAAACCACTACAACATAAGATTAATTCAGAGCAAACAGAAGCAAATAAGAGCAGCTGCCTCTGAATTTCTGCAGTTGTTTTCCCTGGGACCAGAAGCAGAATAACATGAGCTGTGACACCAACCCTACTTTCCATGAAGGAACAGTAGTCCTCTGCCACCCCATCTGCACGGCTCACTCCTTCCCCTGCCACAGAGCAGCCTTTGTTCGCCAAGGGAAAACAGTCATTTTTTGTACTGGGATTCGTAATACTCTGTAAATTGTTTGAGAGAGAGTAAACTTCAGAGATTCTAAACAGGAGATATTTTCTTTCTGGAGACTCTAAATGGTTTGTAGAGTCTTTAAAGGAAAATGCTTGCTAGATACTCAAAAGGGAAGTATTTTAAAGAAAAATGTTGAATAGGAAAACTCCTAAATATGATAATGACTGTCGCTGAATTCACTTGAAGCTTAATGTGAGAGCAGCAAGAGCAAAGCTGCTCTTATCTCTTTGTTTTAGAGTGCTCGGCAGTTTGTGTTTGTGGCTGATCCTTTCCAGAGGATAAAATCTTCACATTTTCTATTCAAAATGCTAAAAGCATTAGAAGTTTTAAAAGATTTCTGCTTTTTAAAAGGCAAATACAAGCGGGAGAACATAGAAGTGACTCTCATCATGTGATGATAGTCATATACACTGACACTGTTCACAATTTATCTGACAAGAAGCCAGTACTTTTCCTTAGCTGATGCCTCAGGATTTTAATCATGAGCAGAATTCAACAAGCCAAGGAGGAGTTAGTTCATGCCCTCTCACGGAAATTACCGTCCATCCCTTCTCTCCCTGTCTGTCTTGGTTTTCAGTAACAGCACCCACCCTGAGCATGGCGGTGTCAGGAGGTGTCGATTCACATTATGATTCTTTCAAAAAACAAGACACCATTGTTTTCTGGCAGGTTTGGGGAGGCTTGAAGGGGTTTTTGGCTGATGCAGCAATTAAATAACTACAGTTGAAGGAGACCTTGGCATCATAAAAAAGCACTCTCTACCACTTGCATTTTCTGCCTCAGGGAGTCCGTTTCTGAGAAGGTGACAAACTATATGAAGCCATACTTGAGTATGCCCATGAAGTACTTACAAGTAAAAAAACTGCAGGTCATCAGCATTTCAACAGAAACTAAGTTATCACTTCATGAACTCAGAGTAATCTATTTTCTTGCTGCTTAATGCTTTATTGGATCCGCACGGCCCCCTGCAGATAAACACAGAGATGCTGCAAAACCCTCAGTGGAAGATCTTTCATAGCGGCGAATGTTAACCTCATTATAAAACAAATTAAGAATTCAGAGGCATAAATAGCTGGTGTAGAGCACCTGTAGTTATTTTTCTTTTTTAAAAAAATTCATTATTTAAATGCATATTAGATGGTGCACGTTCTATTGCATTGCAAGAGGAAAAGGTCGGATTAATTCCCAGTCACTGGCGCTTAGATACATTGATTATGCCCCCTCCCTGGCAGTGTTGAAGGCCAGGTTGGATGGGGCTTGGAGCAACCTGGTCTGGTGGGAGGTGTCCCTGCCCATGGCAGGGGCTTGGGACTGGATGAGCTTTAAGGTCCTTTCCAACCCAAACCATTCTGTGAGGCTGTGATTTATTTTGGTGAGAGATAACATGATGATTGCTGCAAACAAAACTTCTTTCCCCTTAAGCTGCTGTTGCATCCACATTGCCCCCTCGCACATGACTGTGTTTTAACAGGGCAATATGTCTCTTTCTTTAAGAAGTAAAAGAAATCCTATATTTCATGTCTTTTCCCTGCTCTTTGTCCAATGTTAGCACTTGGCTGGTTTCCTCAGACAGTTGGAACATAAGGACGTAGCCCGGAAACACCACCCAAGATCCACAACATAATTAGAGCAGAACAAAATGCTGCATTTCACAGCTCGCAGGGAAAGCCTTTCCCCTAGCACCGAGGGGAAAGTTCCACACGTAGTAGCCAGCCCTGGTAATGTAGTGTGTAAAAAGCAGAGGGCTAAGAGTATGGTCAGCTCTGAATGGGCAGGAAAACTCTTCCCTTTACCTAGACATCCTTTTGAAGTACATCAGTACGCCAGCTTCAGTCCAAGGGCAGCTCAAGAACAGGCTGTATAAGTCCTAACAGGCACAAGTACAGTGCAAGTTACCGGAATTACATTTATTTTATTACATAAAATTTCAGACTGGAAGAGCAGATACAAAAGCTACAATCCCCCAAACCAACTGCACACCAGATGACCCTCTCCCACCATGCCCCAGGCAGCCATCTCTGCCTCTGAGTGGTTCCAGCACAGAAATGTTGGGGTTTTCACACCACCAACTTCATGATTTTATGGAACAGTATTAGTGTATTTCTCCATTCATACGACTTGTTGCTGTCAGGGTGTATTTTTCTTCTGCTTGTTTGGTTTTCCTAAGCCACTATCAATTTTAGCATGGAAAATGCTAAACAGCCCAACATCTATCTCAAAGCAAGACATACACCTGCATCAAATCTTGCAGCACATCATGAATATAGCCGGGGTGCATTGGGTGTAAACATACAGGCTGGTTTTGAACACATTCATTGTGGAAAAACTTGTTCTGCTGCTTCATTGTATTATCACAAATGTTTTCGCTGACTTCAACTCCTCTGATGACTCACACAGAAGCAATTGGTCTCCCAGAATAAAACACTGTTGTAGCAGTTTTTTCACATAAAAGGCAAGTGTTTCAGGGATCCTGCTTCAACAGGATTTTCTTTTTTAATGTATATAATACATGTTCAGTGTAATTTCTAATGAGCTATCCGGAAGCTCTAAATTTATGTATAAACTAGCAAGGATGGTCTCCCACTGAAGCAGCCTGGAGGAGGAAGCCACACGCCTTAATAGGCCATCTAAATTTGGAAAAGAAATAAATTTGTCTCCTGAGACAACATTATGTCTATGCAGTTTCTATGGTTGCTAGTTAGGGTCATTCTACTCCTCCTCATGAAGTCACCCTGTCTGAAAAAAATCTAATTTTTATTTTTTTTTAATGAAGCATTACTGACATATTCATATTGTAGCATTTGGCATGAGTGACTGACATTTTTCAAGCCTTGTGACTATATTGACTGGACACATTTGATTTGTGAGCGTTTGTGAACCGATGAAGAAATGCTGTTTGTACCCGAATGCCCACATCTCCTGAAGAAAACTGGTGTAAGACTTGCAAACAGGAGTATGAGATGAGCCATAGGGAGGAGGTGCTGGCTGGCTGTGAAGAAAGGCAGTTCCACCTGATGAAAGCAGGGACAGGCAAACCCTGGCTTTCACTAGAGTAGCTGCAATGAAAAAACTGGCTTTTTGTTTGTTTTATTGTGGTTTTTTTAAAGTTATTTTTTTGCTCAGGCACTTTAAATAATGTCTGTTTATTTTTCTTTTGCCTGCTAAAGCAAGTCTGCCTGGATTTGGCTCGGAGTTCTCTGTAGCCCCAATGGCTGCAAGCCTTGGACCATCCTCCCTGGCATTCAGCCACAGCAGCACTTCTCCATGGCAGGGGAGAATTTGTCCTTCAGCAGGCAGTAAAATCCCAATTCCTCTAAATGTACAAGTTTCACTAACTAACGTCACCAGCACACAGGATTAACCCAGGTTTCATTTGTCTTTTTTTTGCCGTGACCCTTTGCCTATGCAATCCATTTGACATTGGTGCTCTAGACCTGTTGAAGCTGTAGATGTTTGCTTAGGTACAACACTGGCATAAAGACACAGTCTCTTGAAGATGGTGCAGTATCAGTGGGAGTGTCAATTAAGAAAAGAGGTTTTGTTATTGTAAATTGAAATACTTTATGAGAAATATCTACTTATACAGTTCTGTGAGTTTGTAAGAATTCATACAAGAATATACAAAATCTGTTATTGCAGCGTTATTACACATGAGGATCTTTTATTAAAGAATAATTTTACAAAATGTATTCTGTGTGGGAAGTTATTCCTTACTCAAGTGTATATCTTGTCTATTCTAACTGTAAGGACGTTGCATCTATTATATGCTCGCTCACTTGTCAGTCACGTTAAGGAAAAAAGCTTTTGCAGAGTTCTGCAAAACTCCAGTGCTCTGGAGACTCTCTAAAAGACATTTAAGAATTATTTAAAAACAGAGTTTTGAGGCTGAAAAACAGAGCTGCTTGCTTTGCAATTAGATACTTCCTCTCAGAGTATCCTACTCAGTGTGAAATAAGGTCACACCTTTGAAAGTGGAGTGGTGGGAGATACCTGATCACCATGGGACGCTGGAGCAGCACTACAAAAAAGGGGTGAAAGATGGGCCAGCCAATGCTCTGAAGGACTTGGTAGGACAGTGTAATGCCAAGGATGAGGCTTCTACATGCCAAAATATCTCTCCGGAGCTTTAGATAAAGCAGGCTTGAAAACTTGGTCTCACGGTTTGAAAGTAATTGGGCGGGGAGGTTAAATGAGTAAGTTTAACAGCAGCTCCAGAAAGCTTTCAGCACCTGCACTGAAAACAAAGAGAGGTTTGTTTCTCTGCCAAACTTCCCAACAGCAACAGGATTCCCTCCAGCATGAGGGTTTTGGGAAAGTCTGCTGCATCTGTTACAAGGGAAAGTCACCAAGCGATGCTGAAAGTGTGCTCAAGAATCAACAAGTACCATCTTCTTGTACAGACTCCGAAGACGTTCATATGGTGAGAATCAATTTTGTGGAAAGTAACTGAAAAAGGAAAACTTTTTTTAAAAAAAAGTTTCACTTGCACCTGCCAGACACTGGAGAACAAAGACGTAACAACTGACAAAGGTAAAGATAAGTGTAAATTTGTAATTCTTGGGGAAAATGTCCATCTGTTGAAATGAGAAGTGTTTAGATACTAGCAGAAGCTTCAGACACTCTAATTGATGCCACAGCAATGTGAAACCTTGAATTATAAAAAATTTAAATTGCACTTTTCTTTGAGATAATACTTAGGCTAAGGCGATGGCTGTGAGATATTTGCACTAATAGTTATTTACCACCATGGAGAAGAAAATGGATATACAAGGGCCCGACTTTACAGCCTATTACTTGTCAAGGACCTTGCTCCAAGAGCAAGGGCTTGTAGCATGAGGCTCTGCACTTTGTCACTTGCTTATGAAACAAGGTTTTCTCTATTTCTAAAACTTCAATGTGTCACTTCAGATTTAATTAATTTTCCTATCCTTTAAAGTTCTAGAAAGAAAATATGTCAAAATTATAAATGCTTTTACTATGGGTCTTTTGTTTCACTTCTGCATATCTAATAAACGTTCAGATATATTGTGTGTCTCAAACAAAGCAAGTCCTCTCATGTTTGGGAGAGATTATTCTCACAAGAGAGAATTGCTTTGTCAGAACAATGAGAATAAGAAAGTTTTCAAGATTAAAATGTCAGGGAGATAAACACATTACTTTGAACCGTATTTGTATTCCGTAGCTAGTTCAAACACTCAAGCAGTTATCTTTCAAAAAGTAAACATGCGTGAAATCTGATCAGCTTTTTATTGTACATGGAATAAATTATGCAAGGCATTGTAGTAGACTCCTATATGGCTCATTTACACATCTTTTGATAAATGTAATATGCAGATTCCGAGTCCTTTGTGAGACATTAACCTTCGTGCATATTGAGGCTGTTATTCTGAAAGATGACAGGCATTCAAAGACCTTTCTGTGTCTCTTTGAAAGCGAGCAAGAGCCCTTATTGGGGAGGAACTTGCTCAGTAATGTACAAATGAACTTTCCTTAGACTTCAGTCTCGCTGTGAATTTTCTTCTCGGTGTCAAAGGATTAAAGGTTTCAAGTAATCTTAATAGTGATATGAAGTGGTCAGGATAGAAGATCTGTGGTCAGTGCACAAGCTGAGCATTATTTGGAAGGAAGTCAGGCCAAATTCACCAGCCACAGGAATTACTGAGAAGTTATTTTACTTGGGCTGGATGATAGAAATTCATGCTGAATGGCTAAACTCCTGGAAGGTGAATGATTTGAGATAGATACCTCAGTTCCAGACACCCAGCAAAGCTATTTTTCAGAAAGGGAAGATCTCCTTAAGTGTCTCAATTTGGCATTCCATATGTGAACTGACAGTCCCCACTTGTGAAAGGCTGGCAGAAGGGCTGCTGGATGCATTTCACAAGCACCTGTGTAACAGTAGTCCTGGCTAATACCTTGTCTGATGGGGCTACAAAGCAATACAGACATGTCTTGCTACAGAACATTCACAGAGAAATGGGATTGAAATTATAGCTATATTCTTTTTGTGCAAAAAACGTTCCTTTTCCTTATTCCACAGCAAAAGAGAATTCAAAGGTGAGAATAAATCTCTAAAGGTCAGGATTTTTAGAATTTTATATTGAAAGAAGCAAATCCTAATGAAATCTGAAGAGTTACATTTCCTTTCTTATTCGAAGTCAAAGCTAGAAGAAGATCCTTTGGTAAAAGCAAAATAAAGCAGCGTTTTGTGAAACATACTGTTCCTTGCCTGGGGTAATTATTGGCTCAGAGTGCTTCTCAAACCTCAGCCCTCAGTACCCTGCTCCCTCTGGAAGGTCCGTTTGTCTGTGCCTCTGACTGCAGGTTCATGAGCTGCTGGAGGGGCAATGATACAAACTACTCATGGGTTCCTTGGCCTGAGGACCACACTTACCCAAGGTTGGGGTCATTGCTTTGCTTAACTGATGGGTCACATTGGAGCTGCAGAGGAAGTGCTGTTGTGATAATATCAGCAGTAAAATAGAACAGCATTGGTAAACTGACCTCTCTGAGACATTTCCTCTTGGTTAAGCCTGTTGTGTGGGATGAGCCCCACAAGTGTGGGCTGGTGGATGCAAGGAGAGCAGGAGCTCGCTGAGTTACACACATCTCCTGCAAAATAAAACAGCTGGAGGACAGAAACAGAAGGTGCAATTTGCTTGGCGATGCAATGATTACTTCACTTGACAAAGTAAGGAAGGACTTTGCTACAAAACATCCCCAAGCCAGGACCTCTTCTCTTGATTCCTGGTTTCATTCTGTTCAGGAGGAATTAGAAAGGAGTTGAGGGGCTGGGGAGGTGAAAATGTAAGTAAGAAAGAGTAAATGGCTTTTTCCACAAGTCTTTAAAGTATTGAGAGTTGAGCTATGGCTGATGACTTAACAGAAATATTCAAAACAAGCTAGAAACCTCCAAACAAGTTAAGTAATGCTGCTTTATAACAAAAGAGCCTCTTCAGAGTCACAGTATCTTCGGGGTGTCATTGGCTTAGTCCTCATCCAGACATGATAAGAGCAACTCCACCAAAGAGCTTTTCAGCCTAATTAAATCTCACTCAGACTTCCAGGACCTTGAAGTCCTTTGCATTGTTGTAACACACTTCCAAATAAAATCTCTATACATTATTAGCCACACAAAGTTCTCATTTTAAGTTTGCAGAAATATAGATATTTTAGCAGGTATATGTGGGTCTGCAGTGCTGTTCTACAGATGAGGGGAAGTTCTTCATCTTTCTTCCATTTGCAGTAGAGCTGTAACCAATACGCAGGGTGAGAGCAGCAATTCCATTAAAATCATGATCAGGTCAACAAAAAAGTTCGTGGCTCAAAAATCATGGGACTAAGATAATGATATGTATACAGATGTATAAATAATGAAACTATGTTAATTATTTTCTGGGTTTGAGGGTGTAGGATGCATTTACTTGAAAAACCTGGATGCGCATGCACGACTGTTGGGGCTTGGAACAGACTTTCATCATGAAATAAAAATAGGAAAAAACAAGAACAGGAAAAGAAGGGACAAAGCAGAGTCACTCGCCCTGAGGAGTGCAATGTTAGGAACACATCTACAACAGGGAGACCTGGCAGTGCCAGAAAACTGGATTATCAGGGGGATTAATTCCCGGTGTCTACCTGGCGAGAAATGCTTTAGCAAATGTTGTTAATGGGAAAGGATGGACTTGAAATTAATCAGAGTGAAAAACAATTAAACAAACATGCTATTTTCTGATTCCTTTTATGCCAAACTCTGGATTAATGAGCAAGATGAGCCTAGGGGCCTCCTGACTTGGTAGAAGATTTAATACCTACACATTTTCAGTTAAATCTACAGCTCAGTGGATGTGTTTGGTGCTTGTCTCTGAAGGGAAGAATTACTCACTCTCAAAATTACTTGCTGGCTGCCAGCATGGAAAAATGTTCTTTGTATTTTCTACCCTGGACAGGAAGGCTTTTAGATGTTTATTTTAGGTATCTATATTTCCCTGTTAAATGATATACGAACATCTGACAGCCTTTTTATGCACGCATTTTCATAATGCTCCTGTGAGATGAGTAAATGTGATTAATCTATTTTACATTAAGGGAACTGGAGCAGAGAGAAACCAAGGCTCAGATCTGTGGAGATCTTAAAATGCCCAATGACACTGACAGAGAATTCAGAAGTTGAAAAGAAAAAAATAAAAACAAATCAACCCCCCAAAACCTCTCAATCCCATTCAGTATGTCCATCATCCCCTTGGTGGCTTTGTCAACTGAGTGTCCTCCGGGGCAAGGAAGGAGATGAATCTCCCCTAGAAGTCCACCCTGCACATCTGCTAGAGTAAACAGATATTCCAAAACAGCTCTGAAAGAGGCAAATCAGAAGCAAGGAACAAAATAATCTGAACTTTTATCACCTTTACCATCACGACTGCTGCTAAACCATTGCCCATCTGTCAGGGGCCTGCTGTCAGCATCACCTACAGCTCCAGAAGAGGCAGCTGAACCACGTAATTAGTTTTACAGTCCTAATTAACATTCCTCCAAACGCAGTGGTATAGCCAATGAGGTCTTCAGAAATGCAGAACCTCCCTCAAATCAGGGTATATCACTTATTTTTGGAAAGGTACTCAAAGACTGCTTGCTTGTATAGTTCTTTCCTGACCTACTTTGAAAGACATTTCTAAAATAGCTTATTTTGTACCGCAATAATTGAGTAAGCAGACAAAAAATAATGCTGTGGTGCCCGTTTTCCACATTGTGCAAGCACTGTAAAAATGTGACTATTAATAGGAAAAAATAAATTAATCCTTTGTTCCAGAGGGATAAAATTGTCAATAAAAGCCAAAGAAAAGAACAACATTTTATAGCCTTCCATGCAAAACGCACCCTGGAATATTTTGTATTATAAAATAAGAAGGAAAAATACATTTTAGGAGGAGGAAGGAGCAAGGATTGTCCCTCTGTTGATTCTTTTGGTATAACGTGTCCTTTCATGCCAGACTTGTTCAAGTGTGAGTAGCTTGGGCTCTTCCTTCTTTCTGCCTTGTGTTTTGGGAGTAGCTGAGGAGGAGCAGAGGGTGCGTCCGCGGGCTCCCTCGGCACATGGTGCCTTTCACGCTGTGCTGAAATGCTTACTTGCTTCAAAGAAGGTCCTCTGCCTTAGATATTATAGCCAGAGGAAGCTAGAGGGAAATTTTTGCTTTCAGCTGTCTTATTCCTGGTTTTAAAACTGCATACTGAAAAACCCAGCAAATATAGAAATGGGATTCCGTACTATCACTATGGCTAAGCTAATTTAGGGAAAAAAATATCCAACACAAATTCCAGCTAGGATATAAAAACTGCAGCTTGGCTCATGAAGATGAAACCAAATGCTGTAAAAAATACCTATTTTCTCACCCACTCCATGAGTTGAATGCAGAAGGAGGACTCCTTAATTACAGTTCTTTGCAGGCACTGGTATGTTCTTGAATTAGGACTTCTGTTGATAACTGATCTTCACAGATAAGTAGACAGTAGAAGCGATGAGGCACACTTAAGATACGTTCCTGACATCCAGGCTAAAATTATCATAGGGAGCAGAAAAAAAAAATCCATGACCCAAACCTGAATTTGCTCATCTTGATGGTGTTTTTTTAGAACTGTGGAGCTGTTGATGTACGTAACAATCATGTCGTATAGCTCCTGATGTATAGAACAATCTGAAAATTATTCTCCAGTTCCCAAGCAACCACTCATTTGAAGAGTGGGGTATGGCATTTTCCTCTGACCTTCAGGAACCAATGGATGTTGTAAAAAGCTAAGAGGAGTAGAGTTTTATTCTATTTCTTCAGTCAGCATTTTCTACAATGAACAGAATCAATACAGTGCAGGATCTACATGGGGTGTTGGTTGAGTGGGCAGTAAAAAAAAACCCACTGAAATGTTCAGAAAAGGTCAAGTAAAAAATAAAAAGGCAAGACCCACATGGCAAAAAAATCACCAATTTCTTCAAAAAACATCCTTTAACTCTTTGCACTGCTTCGATGACTGCAGTCCTGGCTATGGCTACAGTTTCACAAGTGCTTGGAGAGGGATATCACATTATGCAAACCCCAGAATCTAAATACTTTGGGAATTTTTTTGCAGACATTTGCTCTGCTCCTGATAAGGGTGGATCTACTGGATTGTATCTCATCTGGGTAACTAGTAGTATCCTGCCCCATTAACTACGTGACGCATCGTACCTCATTGGCATAACATAATGTACATAAAATTCTCTAATGAAAAATAAAAACAGCTCATGTTTTTACAAACTTATTTTTTTCCCCTTGTATAGTGCTAGATATCAAATTATAATATATATACATTTAAAATATATATTAAAATATATATATTATAAAATATATATACACGTTGAGGATAATCTAAGTGGCCTTTAGCAAAAATTTTGAGATGGACAAATATTTTCTTCCCTATACTGCAGATCTGTTATTATAGAAATATTACTGAGTATTTAAAGGAGTACTGTGAAATGTGCAATGTTAGGTAAAAATGGGGCTTACAGAGAAAAGAGCCAATTCTGAGTTTTTGCACACTGTGCCGAAAGGTCACCACGGCCAGCTTGGATTTAGATACCTTTAAAACAGCTCGGAAGCAAAATTGAGACATCATAGAGACTGCAGAGGATGTTGTGGGAAACATTTTGTAGTGGTAACTCTTTAGCACTGTGTAGGGAAAGAAGTGACACGTTATGTGCCATGAGACGGGGCTGTTTGCAAAACAGAGGTGGGGCTGGAGCTGGTGGTCACCTCTTCGAGTGAATGGAAGCTATCTTTATACTCAAAAATATAACCAAAGCCCTCTGTAAGGCACGGACCCATGTGTGGGATCTACATCCACCTGAAAACAGCCGTCTTGCATTTTAACAGTGCTGAGGCTGCTTCTCCAATCCTGTGTTCACGTTTGGGCCCCTCACTACGAGAAGGACGTTGAGGGGCTGGAGCGTGTCTACAGAGAAGGACAGCAGAGCTGGGGAAGGGTCTGGTGCACAAGTCTTACAAGGAACAGTTGAGGAAACTGGAGGTGTTCATCCTGGAGGCTGGGGTGAGACCTTCTCACTCTCCACAACTACCCGAAAGGAGGTTGAAGTGAGGAGGGGTGTTGGTCTCTTCTCCCAAGTAACAAGCAATAGGACAAGAGGAGATGGCCTCAAGCTGTGCCAGGGAAGGTTTAGATTGGATATTAGGAAAAATTTCTTTACTGAATGGGCTGTCAGACCCTGGCACAGGCTGCCCAGGGCAGTGGTGGAGTCCCCATCCCTGGAGGTGTTCAGAAGCTGCGTAGGTGTGTTGCTCAGGGACGAGGTTAAGTGGTGACCTTAGCAGTGCTGGGTTAATGGTTGGACTTGATGATCTCAAAGGTCTTTTCCAACCAAAACAATTCTATGATTATAAACCTGATGCTGCTGTAACTGGTTTGATTTGACCCAAGCTGGTGTTTTTTCCACCCACACCTAAAGAGCTGTGCAAGGGCAAAGTCAAGTCAGATCCTGACAGTGAGGAGATTTCACATCAACTTTTACACACATTTGAAGTTCAACAGTGTTACAGCAAAGAAATTAATCATGACTGTGGCCAGGCTGTCTGAAACACCAACCAGGACAGAGATTTTACACAAGTCCTGTGTTGTTCAAACCCACATGCGTAGCTCAGGCCCAGAGTCTTCACAGGAGAGGGAGTTTTGCCCGTAAGAGATGTCAGGCAGCTGCCAGTCCATTGCTGTAAAGGCAAAAAATGAGTACGCTGTGTCAATTTGAGGTGAATAACGGGCATGGGCTGGGTACAGCCACTGGAAAATCCAGCGTGTGCAAAGCAATTTGTCTCAGGGCATCAGCAGCATCTTTCTAAATACTGATCTTCAGTCTGGTCCCCGTGGGTTAAAATAAAATAAAGACCATCCAAATATTACAGTTGTGAGTGAATGCATAAAGCTGAAACCACATGCAAGTGTTATGCTTGATTTAAATAATTTTACATTACCTTGTCCATAGAAAAGAACCCCAATTTGCTCTTACTTTTTTTAAAGGCAAATAAAATCCAGGTTAGTTGCAAAAACTATGGAGTGACAACATTTTTATTCATTATTTTTAACCTAACAATTCTACCATTTAAAAGCAGACAAAGGATATTATCTTTGCAATAAAAGGCAATTGAGGATCTAAATGAGAAATCAAATGCTTTTTCATGCCGATTTATTTTAGATTAGAAAAACTTAAACCAGATGTAAACATGAATTGCTGAAGCATGAAAAGGGAATCGCAGCAGAGTGATAAATATCTGAGTTGTGTTGTTATAGGTGCAGATTTGCATTAACTAAAGTAAATTGATCTGTAAGCTTTTCTAAAAGTTAATTAGTGCTGCAGAACAAAGCTGGAGATCAATTATCATCTTGATATCTTGGCACAGATAAATTTGAACTAAATGAAACATCTAAAAATATATGTTATCAATACCATATTGAAATGATTACTGTCCTAGGATAGAAATGGATCCCAGTGCAGCCTGAGCGCAGAATCCTCCACCATACCCAGATGTTGGGAAAGGAGGCAGTATATCCGTAAACTCTAATTTTCCCTTTGTAAAATGTGTATCTTCTACCAAAATAAATGAAGAGCGAGAGAACAGCGATGTATGGACATAGCAAACATTTTTCTAAGCCTATTCAGGAGCAGGCATGACTAACATTTTTTTTTCCAGGATAAGAGAATTTATTGTTGAGCTGGTGGACAACTGTCATGAAATTGTTAGTTACTGTCATGAATTTTGTGGCAGTATTGAATCAGTGAGACAAAGATGTAATTTCCTTGCATCTGGTAAGTCTTCAGGTACTTTCTTTTTTCTTTCTTTTTTCTGTTTTTTTTTTTTTCTACCTCTTCTTTAGGCTAACGTTACCTGCTTGTAGATCTGCAGTGTAATTAGGCTTTTTTATTAGACGTTTGTCCAGTGCAATGCTGTCTGCATCGTGAAATTAACACAGGAGATGTATGTAGAAATGCATATTCCCTGGTTAGGAAGTTCACACCCACAGATAAAATGTTCAGGTATACACCAAGGTGAGGAGTTGTCCTGGAGGACATATTTAAAATTTCTCTAAATTCATTGATTTACTGCAGTCACAATATTACTTGTAATGAGGGCAAGCCTGAATAGTTCTATATCAAAGCATCCCAAATGAGACTCACAACTTCAAGACAGCATTCTATATAAGAAGTATAAATCAATAGTGCATCTAAGCCATTGCATCTGAATCCACATAGATCTTCACAAGTTAACATGCTCAATCTGAATTTCCTGTTATCTTTACAGGAAACACAGATAAAAGTGTGATAAAATGACACAGTGAACTGTCTCAGTTCAATCAGTACACAACTTGGGATGGATGGATGGATGGATGGATGGATGGATGGATGGATGGTGAGATGGATGGATAGGCAGATGGATGAATGGATGGATGGGCAGGTGGGTGAATGATGGATGGATGGATGGATGGATGGATGGATGGATGGATG
>VZRW01001813.1:632172-643346 GCA_013398125.1 Aegotheles bennettii | reverse complement strand
TCCTGGCAGTGTTGAAGGCCAGGTTGGATGGGGCTTGGAGCACCCTGGTGTGGTGGGAGGTGTCCCTGCCCATGGCAGGGGGTGGCACTGGGTGAGCTTTAAGGTGTCTTCCAACCCAAACCATTCTGTGACTCTATGATCTGCTAAATTACATCTCGTGGAAGCCAAAAATACAAGAGTGGCTGTCTTGTCATCAGCATCATCGTCTCCATGATCCTTCATCTTTCTGAAAGGCTGACAGGTTCACCAACTCCCTTTCACACAGTTTTATTTAAAGTCAATGGCTCTATTTGAAGGTTTTTTTAGTGCAATTTGTCCACATTCAATAAGTGCCCAGCTAATGGTGTAGGAGGCTGTGAGGCTGTCACGCACTTCAACCTCTCCATAAGCATTCAGAAGTTTTCAAGGCAGAAATAAAGTATCCCAGAGATGGGTTTAGATCTCTTCAATCAATTGTATTGACCAAACAGTGCTCCGTTTTAAATTCTGAGCCAGATAACCCTAATTTGTTTATAAAAGGGACTCTTTGAAGATAGTCTTAATTAAGTAGAAAGAAAAATAGCATGTCATTAATGTGAAGAGAGCAATATAGACACCTAAATAAATACCCCATCACTGAAGACACATGCTGGTGTTAAACCTTTTCAAGAGCATGATTAGGGAATCACTAAATATAAAGGTATTTGTCCTTTGGTCAAGGAGTTCTCCTGGAGTCCCAACCAGGTAACAGTCAGTTTCTTCATTTGCTGTGTTCTCTGAATGGCAATGAGTGCATGCATGCTGCACACTGGAAAATTCAGCCTCAAAAACGTAATTTATACAAATGTTTGCATGCTGCCCAGCACCAGGGGACCTGTTCCCAGCAGGGCCTCAAGGAGCTGCTGTAATTCAGGGAAACCACGGAAGCCCTGTGACTCGTGGGGCTGGTTGAGTCAAAAGTTTACTCTGATCGTTTGCCTGTAGCCACCACCCACAGTGAGCTAGATTATAAATCTCCTGCTGAGCTAATAACTGTATTACAAAAAATGTGACTAAACAGTGTTTCACCTCTCCCACTGAATAGTGCTTCACCTGCTGCATTGTGTAGTGTGGGTGTACAACACCGCCGGCTTCATTACTCCTTGTAGAAGAATACCATGGTCTCAAAATCATTCTTCCCCCTCTAACAGTTTTTCTCTGTCACAGGGTATTTAGGTATGTTGGTTGATCATGTCTTGTTACTTAGTTTTTCCAGTTACTTTGAAGTCAACAATATCTCAACCTCATTTTGTGGCAGAGTTAGCTAAAAGGAGAGGAGAGCATCATGCATCCAATTCCCCAGCTAACTGCTGATCGGGAGTCTGATCCTGAAACCCTTCATTGAGCAAAACTGCTGTTCTTAGTGAGAGAGGGGGAAATGCTCTGGGATACTTCTTTGGCTTGTTTTCATCCTGATACTCATAATTTGAAGATTACATGTCCAGTAAGTGCAAAAGTAGGGGGTTATTTTTACGTCCCTGCAAGAGAGTCATCTCATCTCGGACAGAAACGAAAGCCTTTCCCCTAACGTGCAGTGAATTTTTGCCCAGCTATGAGACCAGCTTGTGGAGGTTTGATTTCCATTTCTCTTATTAACTATTAATAATGATATATGCCCTGTGAAGTGCACTCTGTTTACACATGAAGAGCATAAACAAACGGCAATAACAAGGTGCGAAATCATTCTGGATTTCTTAGCAAAACATTTTTAAATGATAAAGCAGTTACAAGCAAAACAATGCAAGGAGAATTTTGGTCACTTGGGGTACTGTTGCTGACTTTTGGGACTATTGGAGGATCGCTGACTAGGTTAGATTAAAATCACCATAGCACACAATTAAATTTTAATGAAAAAATGAATTTTAAATACTGATGACAAGCTCTTCTTACAAACCACTTAATAAAATCACTGTAGCAGCACTCTGAAATACAGTGCCACAAGTGAGAGTTACCCAAGCAGTAACATCCATTCCATGTGTCAGCGTAAATCGTTTGTGAATCCCACTCCAGTCCTTTAATGAGACCAATGTCATCTGGGTGGGAAAAAATCTCCAGTGCATAGAATCATAGAATCCTAGAATCATTATGGTTGGAAGGGACCTCTAGGGTCATCAAGTCCAACCTTTATCCCATCATATTCCTAACCATTAGACCATCAGACCATGGCCTCAAGTGCCTCATCAACCCGTTTTTTGACCACCTCCAGGGACGGTGACTCCACCACCTCCCTGGGCAGCCCATTCCAGTGCTCAACCACCCTCTCAGTAAAGAACTTCTTCCTAATCTCCAACCTAAACTTCCCCTGATGGAACTTGAGGCCATTTCCTCTCATCCTGTCATTAGCAATTTGGGGCAAGAGACTATTAGCATGGTCTTAGGTTAAAGGAAAGTTTCAGTTCAGAAGCAGATGGTGTGTAGTAGAGAAACACGTAGCCAGGACTCAGCATTTGCTGAGTAGACATCTCAAACTGCTGGCATTAAGAATTGAGAGATACCAGACAAAGCCTGCCTTTGATGGGATGGGAAGGTCTTTGTTGCAGGTGATCCCTGTTACCCTCTGAAACGAATCATCTGTCCTGCTCTCTGCCTGACATCTCCCTCACCATGCCCCAACTAAGCCTCCAGGGAACATGGAAAAATACCCACAACAGATGAGAGTTATGCAACTTCTTGGTAGAACAAAAATCTCCGTGGTGCTGCTGCTGACTGGGGAGCTCCTGCTTTTGTAGAGTCCGTGCTCCTACGCCTTCAGGTTTGCTCAGTCTGGTTTTGCCAAGTGCTGATTCAATAGGCACAAGAGTGAGCAGATTAGGGGCTGAGAGGTCACACACAGGGAAGGAACTGCAGGTAGCAATGGCTTTGCTGTGTTTTTCCTTTTTAAGAGTCTCAGGAACCATGAATGCTTCAAACAGTGAAGTTACTTAGGTACTACCAGAAAGGCAAGAAAAGCAATGTTATGTTAGCTACAAGCTTAAATGTGTGAAAAAAGGCATTTATAAGGTTTTTGTATGCTATTTGTTAGTGTATAATTTTCTAAATGAACAAGAAAAAAAGAGGGGGAATACTAGAGTGAAAGAAAGGAGGAAAAAAAGAGATGGAGACAGTCCCCTAAGTGGGTGCAAAATGATTTCACTGAAGCTAACTCTATGCCACCTTCTTCATCTCATATTTCTCAAAGAACTCCCCAGGAATAAGCTCTATGAAAATCACAAGAACAGGTAAAACTTAATCCTGCTGGAAAACGTAGAGGTGGTGGGGCTCTGATATGCAACTCCTGTTGCAGCTTTCCCTGCAGTCAGCATTCCCCCAGTCAGCATTCACATTGGTGGCCTGGTAACCACCCAGCGTTGGTGATGCTTGAGAGAAATTTCTAATGCTGAAATCTTTGGGCATCATCCCTTTAATAAAACTCCAAGATAACTCCATATCAATGGGTTTAGGTGGGTACAAGCAAGAGAAGACTCACACTTTCTTTGGTGTTACCTTACTGTCTGCAGTCACCCACAGTCCACGTGAATTCAAAGCATCTGCACAATTAATCCAGCAGCACCTCAACAGTGGCTGCTTTGTAACTCAGAAAGAAGCAAAGGAGAAAGAAACATCCAAAACCTGAAATGAAACCAATACAAATGTTCTCAAGAAGAAAGTGATGGCTTGTTTCTCAGCCTGACATCTGAACATCGTATAGTCCAGGCTGTTTTCCTTCTGGCCTTTTCCTCCCATTCCTGCAGTAGCCTTAAAGCCCCCTAAGATCTGCCAGTCATTTAACCTGGAACTATGCAAACTGAAACTATCAATGGAAACAGGAGCAATATCAACACAGGAAAAAGACTCCAACATTTTTTTTATTATAATTAAATGTTTAATTCTTGGGACTGCTTTGCTCTTGTCAAAAATTCACTGTGGAAGGCCACCAGCATTGCCAGGCACGGACACTGCCTCGCACAGGAGTCAAAGGAACCTCCCCAGCATTGCCATAACTTACTGCCAGTGACAGGATCTGCTGCTGCACCTCCAGAAAAGCATTAGGATCAGAGGAAATCCCATTGGCACAAATAGCCCCAGCCTCAGGTTGTTAACGGTGCCTCATTCAAATAACCTAAACATAAATAATCTACCACTGTTACTTGTTCCTTATTGCAATTTTGTCAGCATTCATTGCAATGTAGAGCTAGTTCTTGTTTCTGTTGCTATGGAAGTCTTGTCTTAAGACTTAGTAGAGAAAATAGTTTAAAAAAAGTAAACGGGACATGTTGACTCAAAGACATTGATTTGTTTCTACAAAGTGCATTCTAATGTCATTCTTTTCTATTCTTGCTATGTACCTTTTTTGATATCAGACTAGAAATTTAACCTAAGTTTCAGAATTGTTACATCAAAAGAAGAATTACCTCAGTAATAATGGAAGGGGTTTTTCTAATTGTGGGNGCCTGTACTGGTGCGTGGTGTTGTGTTACTGTTACCTCAGTAATAATGGAAGGGTTTTTTTTAATTGTGGACAATATAGACCTTGAAAATGGTAATGAGGAAAGAATAGTGCACAACTCACTGACTTTATCAATCCAAGGAGTATGAATATCCAGAGTTTTTGAAAGTCTTTTTTTATCTATGTCCTCTAAAGAGAAAAAAAGCTAATTTCAAATGATGCCAAGAGCTCAGAATTTCTCTGTTAGAAATGATACTTGGAAAAATTAGGTTGAAAGCTAAGCACATCTTGACTTACACGTTCTGTATTGTTGAGAAATGAGTGTTATTTCCTATTTGTAGCCTGAAAGGTGAAGCTTTGAAGCAACTATTCTAGAAGTCTCATTGTTTACATACTGCATCTATGGCTTGGGATTTTTTGCTTTTTTTTAATTGTTTTATTTCCAATCAGTAAATGTCCTAATTCCATGAGGAAAAAAGCACTGAAATTTGCTGTAAAATTGCATTATAGGACAAATTGGCTATAAATTTTTTCATCCACTTGAAGATTGGTGGGTAGGTATGTAAGTAGGTAGGCAGAGGGATCGACAGATCTACAGATCTGTACAGGAATTGGAAACCTGTTTGGAATATTGTCTTGAAGTTCCCTGGAATCACAGCAAAATGATTCAACCACACGTGTACAAAGGGACTAAAGCTAGATTTTATAATATTTTGGCAGGGAATCTGAAGAGTTTTAGCTCCTGCAATATACAGACTATTTGTAGAAATTAAATTGCTGTGTTATTCTTGATTAGATGGGAAAGCTAGGGCAAACATTTAGAAAAATGCAATACTGGAGCCCCTTTGATAATCAGATTTACGTTCTTAAGCTCCTCAGCAACTTTTGAAAATGGATTATAAACTCCTTGGTCACTTAGGTAACATAGTCATTCCTTAGGAAAATACCCTGAAACCCCCAATAACCCAGCAATAACATTAGTCATTACTGGGAAATGAGACAAAGAGGAAGAAAAACCCATTAAGCAGTGCACTCATGGCAACACATTCACTGTATGCTGGAGCAACATGTCCCTGTTGTCCTGGATGCCTCGCAGCCAAGCAGGATGGAATCAGTAATGCAGCAGGACTTTTTTGCACCTATGTTGCTTGATAAAACAATGATTCATGAGTTATTAGTGCTTCCTCCACTTGCTCAAAGCCTTCTGTACTGTGTGACACACGGGCACCCTCTGGTACCTCCTGCCTCCCTGCTCTGCTCCCATCTCCATCCTTCACCTTAATTTCAAGCTTACCCATCTTTGTTTCAGCTCTCAGCATGATGGGTGGAACTGGTGGTTGCCCTCCTAAAGTCATTCCAGTGAGAGAAACGTCTCTTGAAATCTCTAAAATACTCTCTGGCTTTAGCATGGCTTTTGGAGTTATCTATGTCATAGCCTGCAAATTGGTGCTGCTCTCAGAATCTCTTTGGTTTCTCTTGTTTATTTGGACACGACATCATGCCCGCAACCTTATTTTGTTCAATCACCAACATAACAAACAAGTTTTTATGCATGATTTGCTCATTAGTAGCTGCTTCAAACATCCCATCTCCCGGTACATAATCCAATTTTAAAAATAATTGGGAAAATGATGTAGT
This sequence comes from Aegotheles bennettii, assembly GCA_013398125.1. NCBI lineage: Eukaryota > Metazoa > Chordata > Aves > Caprimulgiformes > Aegothelidae > Aegotheles > Aegotheles bennettii. The sequence goes on along the minus strand of VZRW01001813.1, from coordinate 637,264 downwards.
GTAATTAGCATTCAGAAATCTGTTTTAATCCATATGCCTCTCGGTCAGTTCAGGAGAAGTAATTTCAATTAGTCATTAATTGTTTGGACTGGGGGCAGCAAGGGGAGTTTGCCTGTTACATAATGCTGCAGTATCACCTCTCGCTGCGGCCGACTTGGCCGAGCGGCTCCATGCGGCAGGGAACAAAACCTTCCAGAAAATACAAACTTGCCAACCATTCACTTGGCAGAGTTTTTCCTCTTTGATTTATTTCAGATGTAAAGATCTGATCTGGTGCCTTTCAAAGCTGGAGCAGGTTTAGCAATTTACTTCAACAGAGGCAAGGTTGGAGCTTAAATCCTGGGTTAATGCAGACTGACACATGGCTGGAACGGGGCTCATTATGGGTTCTGTGGTTCTTCTGTGTGTGCATGCATGTGTGAAAGTGGAGTGCTAGTGTTAATACCTTGGCCACACACCCATTTCAGTAATGCCACATAAGTAAAACTCCTGCCAAAGCCTTGACTAGAAGAACCCTTCCCAGCCAGGCTTGCACTGCCCTGGTGAGCGACTCCTTGGTGGCGTTGCAGAAGTAGAGAATTTCCTGAGATCTCTCCTTTTTAGTTTATCAGGATCAGCACCTGGCAAAAAGTGGCAGTCAGAAGAAACTTCCAAGCAGACAAATGGCAGCAGACTTTATTAAGGTTGGGAATATCTTTATAAAACTGTCCTGTGTGGATAGATGGAGATTTTTATTGCTATGCAAATGACTCAAAGTCTAACAGGCTGCAGTGGAGATGAATCATTTAAATTAACTTAATCACTACATCTTCTGTTAAGGGGTTATCTGTGAATCTCATTAAGTATCACTGCTAATGGTTGACATGTTTAGGACCTTGTTTTGGAACTCAGCAGTCTGGCAGAGAAGTAAAATCCTAGGAGCACAATAGCCTGACTTTTTATTTTTGATGCTTCATTTAATAACTCCTTGGAGAATAAGAATGACAGCACTGGGATTTATGTTCTCACCTTAAGGTATTGCACAATTCATCTCGAGAAACTCTGACCATTTTCTTAAGCAGTTTAAAGTAGAATGATCTAGGGTTTGTAAGAATATCCATTTTCAACTTGTCGCTCGTGCACCTTTCAATTAAGTACACGGAGATGTTACAATTATCACATTGCTGGGTTCGCCAACATCCTAACACACCTTGCTCATTCACTTCACTTAACAAAATTGAACAAAAACATTATTGATAGAGGATTGTGCTGCAGAGCTCTGTCACAGGCATTTCTAAGAGACCTCATCCATCAAACGGCACCGCTCATGACCCAGGGGAGGGGAGGTAACCAGCCATTTACATCACTCAGCTCCCAAGCTGGGACTCACACCACTGAGAAGTCCCACCAGCTCCCATTTTTCCTTCCATATTAGATTTAATTGTACAGGCTAATACCAGGATTTAGTGGATCAGCTCAGGCAATATTTCTTAATGATATAAAGTAGTGCAGGAGGACAGAGCTTGAAGCAGAGGGTTGAATTCTCAGGCTTAATGAGACGCGGAGCTTCAGCTTATCTATTCCAGCAGGGATTTTTATTGACAGAAGGAACACGAGAGGTTTGGAAATGAAGCGAGTATGGCAGCTATTCAGAGGATCACCTTGACTGCAGCTCCTGTGGTCAGATGTCCACTCTGGCCTCAGGCAACCAGGGGCTGCCAGGAAGCTTCTGCATTATCCCCATCCTCAGTCCAAATCTGAAACCCAAAGATTTGAACTCATCCTTCCTACTGACTCCCTGTGCAGAGCAGCTGGCACACGGGGCTGCCTCTGCCCTCCCAATCTTCTTTTTTCCTCCTTCAGTAATTTTCCACTTAGCACCACCCCCTCCACCTGCTTCCCTAACTTGTTGCAATTCATATTGGTTTTATGCAAAATGGATTTAATCCTCCCAGAGCTGCCTCATGGTGCCAGTGAACACAGTAAGGAACACATATATATGCTATATAACACCTTAGCTACTATAGATTATACACATGGGAACATATATTGCAGACTCAGCAGTTTAATATGGTCTGCCCATGGGGCACAGATGCTCTGGGCATGGATGTTTACAGCTCTGCAGATGAACACAGCCTCTGGCTTTAGTGGTGGGACTGTGGGATAATGCTAAACAGCATGAAGGTGTTGGGAGCAGGGGTTTACAGCTCATCCTAGAGGATGCTGAGCATCTTACAAGGAGTGTCTGAGGGAGCTGGGGGTGTTCAGCCTGGAGAAAAGGAGGCTGAGGGGAGACCTTCTGCAAACTCCCTGAAAGGAGGTTGGAGCAAGAGGGCGGGGGTGATCTCTTCTCCCAGGTAAGAAGCGATAGGACCAGAGGAAACAGCCTCACGTTCTGCCAGGAGAGGTTTAGGTTGGATATTAGGAAAAATTTCCTCCCCCAAAAGGCTGTCAGGCCCTGGCCCAGGCTGCCCAGGGCAGTGGTGGAGTCCTCACCCCTGGAGGGATTTCAAAGCCGTGTAGCTGTGGTGCTGAGGGCCATGGGTCAGTGGTGGCCTTGGCAGTGCTGAGTTAACAGTTGGACTGGATGATCTTAAAGGTCTTTTCCAACCAAAATAATTCTGTGATTCTACCTGCCACTGGGATAAGAGGGTTCAAGGCACAGCCCTGAACTCCGTGTGGAAGGTGATAAAGCTGGGCACATTCAGGTTTTTATTTCTGGTGATCACACAGCACACTTTTAAACCTATCAAGAAATATTCAAGTACTACCGCTGCACTTCTTTACAGCTTTAAAACCGATGTAGATTTGCATGCAAATAAGGTGCAGCCCTTGAGCTCTTGGCAAGTTGCCACTGCAGCCTTCGATATTGCCCCTGAGTCAATCATCTTTTATGAGAAAGTCATCAGTCATCCCACAGCACCAGAGGAGGATAATTTCCCTGCATGAGTTGCATAGAGATGGCACCGCATATTCGGCAGAGCACAGCTCCCACTGCTCTACCAAAAGTAAAGAGAGGAGACAGTTCTGCTCGCAGGGTTTGGCTTGGCTGGCTGGTTTATTTTCTAGGCTACTGAGCAACTGCAGAAATTTGATTTATAGGATTTAAACAATAGGGTTTTTTTGGAACTGAAACTCAGCAGTCTCGTGTACGTGCGAGTGATTGGATCCTTGGGTGAGAAGTACAATTTAACTGTCTGTGGACATCCCCTGATACAGTTCATTGCAGATGTTTTATTTCTTCCCACTTCCCTGCCTTACTGGTTAAATTTACCTGTCTGTAAAGAATGGCCTGGAGAAAAAGAATTCCTGGGGGCATAATCCCCATAGTAACTGGTCATTCCTACAAAAATATTCTGGGGGAGCAATTACTGTATAAAACTCATTACAAGTTGCTTACTGCTATAAATTCCTACTGTTTACTGCTTGGTTGCTGGTTTTAGTGAAATGTTAATAAAGCAGCAGTGGTAGAAAGAGTCGATAATGAAGTAATGTGTATTTATGGGGTATAAGTCCAAATGATCCTCAGTGCATGGTTGTTTGAAAATAAATAGTTTATTGGTTGAAAAAAAACTACAGAACAACATGGTATTTCCACACGTGGCAATAGTTGATAATTACTTATAAGCCAAGGCTTTTCTGTTTATAATGTTTTCCATAGTCTATTTTTAGCTCCTTTGTATAGATAATGTCTTCCAGGGGGTTCTGCATCATTTTGAAAATTCTGCCTCTGATCGAAATACAGTATTCATCCATATTTCCAGTCACAGGAATATCTACATAGTCCCATTTCGACACGGTCAATACCAATTTGAAAGAGGTTTTAAATGGCATTTAATGTAGCCATTTTACTAAGACTCCATTAAAACCACATAATCTTCTGTCATGGGAAAAATCGACAGAACCCATTTGCATGAGCTCTGTGTAGTGGAAGTTTATAGGGAAAAATATCTTCAGTTCTAGGGGTGAAATTTTTCTGGGTAAATGAAAACAAAATGGAAAAAAAAGGAAGAAAATAACAAAGAAAAAAAACAAAGCAGAGGAGGGTTGTCAGATTCATAGATTCTCCTCTGTGATTTGATGGACCCTGAACTCCTACTCAGTTTTCCATGTGTTCTAAAGCCAACAGATAAAATTCCTACACAGAGAAAGAGCTGATATAGTTGATTAGGTGAATATCTGATTTAAAAAATAATTCAGTTTTGGAAAAGCCAGAAAGGGCTGCAAATTTAGAGTAAAGGAAGCACCAGTTTCAATCAAAAAATATAGAGATAACTTGCTTTTTATTCATGTCAAAATAAAAACCCATTAACTCTGCCTATTCTGACCTGCAGGCAGTAGAATTGGGTTTTACCAAATATTTGGGATGTCAGGAAGTTTTAACCAAATATTTGGTATTGATATTTACGAATGAAACACTGATCCCAAATATTTGGTATTGACTCTTGCAACGGGATGTAAATATTGACTTGCAGAGCTCAGAATGAAGATACTTTGTGTCTGTTTTGCCTGACAGTTACACATTACAATTACTGGCATTGTTGTGGTACTGTGATTTAAATTAATTAATTAATTAATTAATTAATTAAATTCATAAATTTAAATTAAAGAAGTCTGGGGATGTATTCACTCTCCAAAGTAGGATGTAAGGCAAAGCCTCCTCTACCCGCCTTTATCATTCACTCTTCAGATCCCTTTCAGTTAGGTCACAGCTAAGAGCACATTATCTTTCCTGTAGGCATTTTTTTTAAGTGCCACTAGAGACATAAAATCTATAGCCATCTGTCACTTGGCCTCTTTTATAATTCATCAGGTATTTTGTAGTTGTGACCATCTACATTAAGAACTTCCGAACTACTAAACTACGATGTTCAATCACGTTTAATTGCCTGCCTGCAGCATCAGAAAGCAAGAAGTTGAATCATTTATTCATTTATAAACCTTCTCTACAGAGCACGTCCAACTTTCTAAATTTGAGACCACCTTAATACCTGTTAGTCGGAAATAAAAATGAGGATGACACAGAGCTATAAGCATTTACTAAACAATCGAGGTGTTTTTTGCAATGGAAAAGCAGAAAAGAGCACACAAATGTATCATTTGGTAACACAAA
>VZRW01001813.1:565848-632062 GCA_013398125.1 Aegotheles bennettii | reverse complement strand
CAGTTCCCTGTCCTTCTTGAACTGTGGGGCCCAGAACTGGACACAATACTCCAGATGTGGCCTCACTAGGGCAGAATAGAGGGGGAGGAAAACCTCTCTTGACCTACTATATGTTTGGGTTTTTTTGCCTAGGAAGAATCAGGGTTACAGGGTGTTTGTTGAAGCAGTTGTAAAGCCAACCCAGTTTCTGTAATTGCCAGTACCAGTGTAACAGTGCAGCCCGCAGCAGTCGCACCACCACGGCTCTGTTTATCGATCCCCAGGATTCAATGGCTTTGCTCATGGGCAATAAGTCAGCACTTTCAGCAGATCAGCACAACGGCTGAAGGATCAATCGTTACTTCCCCCTCCTGATCCATTTTAATTGTGGTATCAAAGATGGAGTAATCCTTTCTCAGGTTGGAAGATGCATTGAAACCAGGACAAGGCTGTTATGAAAGCAGAGAGGCTGCGGTGTGCAGCTCCGAGGGAAAACCTGCTAATTCCAGGCACCGACCTGAAAGAAGCAGCCAGTGATGCTGAGCTCAGTTTAAATTGTTACAACAACCGACTCAATAAATAAAGTGGTTCACTTCCCTCACCTCTCCCTCAGCAGCAGCCAAGCACAGAAAGGCAAAACTGTCTCTGCAGGACAACGGCGCTCCAGGGAAATTATTAAGCTCAGACTCAGTCTTTATTTTGCCATTCAAGAATAACCCAGAGCGTGGATGTGTTGTCAGGCACGGGAAGGCTGAGCTCATCCAAACTTCAGCTGTGTCTTCTCTGTCTCTCCCTATTTTTATTTTTATTTTTATTTTTATTTTTATTTTTATTTTATTTGTATTTTTATCTTTATCTTTATTTTTATTTTTTTAATTTTAGTTTTATTTTTTGGTCTCTCTCTCCTTCCATCCACCACAGTGTTTAACCAATGAGAAAACATTTATTTTTTTTCAAAAAAAAGGGCTTCACAGAGCAGCTGCAGGTTGTTGTGCTTAACGGAGAGGTATAATTACAGAGCAGGGAGAGCAGCTTGGCCAAATACAGAGTTGCTGCCTGTGGTGGGCTTGGGGGTTCTGCTCTTTTGCTTACAGGTTGGCACCCCTCTGCCTTTAGCTATGCAGGATATTAAGGCTTTTGCACTCCATGTGGAAATTTGGTCTATAGCTTCCAAGGCTTTCCTGGCAGCTGTAGCCTGTGTGGGAGCTGTGGAGAGAAGAGAGGAGCTTTCTTTAGGGCTTCCACACTGGTATGTGGTCAAGACAATGCACTCAAGGCTGGTTAGAGTGAGACACATTCTCCTGATCCTCTCCCACCTTGTTTGGATTTTTCTCCATCTTCTAGTCCTGAGAACTGTTCCAAAGAAGTTAAAGTTGGTAAGTCCATAAGATCAGCTGTAGGCTTCCTTCCCTTTGAAGAAGACATCTTGCCCCTGGGTTAATGCTGCCCCTTGCAGACAGCCTCCTCCTCTGCAAAAGCAGAGGAAATTTAGAAATGGACCTGGAGAGCCAAGAGAGGATTTTTGTGTGAGAGAAAGCATAGGAAATTTTAGGGTGTTCTGCTGCCACTCAAGAGGTGTAAGGAGGACAGAAGAAACTGCTGCTGCTCTTGCTCCCTTCAGGGATGAGGGAGATCCAGGTGGGCTGGCTGGAGATTTTGATCCAGAGAGCAACTTCACTAATTCAAGAGCTGCAATTAATGGATTTTGCTGGAGAGGTGCAGAATTTGCCCTCAAGGTCCTGACTGAGTGAGGACACCAAGGATCAGATCCTGGCTTCCACCATATGGAGGAAAACTGCAAGTGGTTGTAACACCAGGCATTGCTCTCCTGCAGTCGCTGCAAAGGTGAAGTGAGGGCTCCCTGGTCTAATTAATTTAGAGTGGCCTGCAGATAAATCAAGGCTGAACATACATAGCTTGCTTCAGCTTTGAGATTGCATTCGAGGCACACAGGTATCCAGTGGCTCTTGTGCCAGGCTCCAGCAACACTATCTTATGGTAGGAGCATGTTCCTCTGGTTCCCACTGCGCTGTCTCTCACCCCTACCTGACCCAGGTGGCACAGCCTGGAAGCAGCAAGGACCTGGAAGCAGCAGGCTTGGGATGTGCTGAAAGATTAATTCCCTGCTTAGTCATGAGAAGTTTACTTATCAAAGCCTTTACAAAGCCCTCTGGGGAAGGGGAAGCCCAGGCAGCTGCTGGCCTCTCTCAGCATCCCTGCACTCCTGGGAGATGTTGCACCAGCACCCACGTGGATTTGTGACCAAGTTCAGCTTTCACTGGATACTAAAGGGATAATGGGATAAAGGTTGGACTTGATGACTCTGGAGGTCCCTTCCAACCATAATGATTCCATAAAGGGCAGGGATGGATCACAAAGGACATAGATGGAGAACCGTGATCTACAAGGAGAAATGTACGTTTGGTTTGCTTTGAGACCTGGGGATAATTTTGCATTTTGTAGTTTCATCCTGTGTCGTGGGAGCAGAGAGATGCCAACCAGAAGCAGAACAGTGTTTGTGGGTGTCCAGTATTGGACTTGGAGACTTCTCAGCTGACCCTTACAACACCTTCACACAACAAAGGAGAAGCGCAGGTAATTCTGGATAATTTGATTTCTCAAATTGTCCTTCAAAACTGATGAATTGTCCTCATTTAATAAAACTCTTTCGTGCTAGTGGTAATAAATTTCAAGCTCTTTATCCAGGAGTTGGGTATCGCATCCTGCCACCTTATTTACATTCACAAAGGGGTAAAAATTCAAGATCTTCTTGCATATGTTTCAAGTGAAGTTTGAAGTGGTGAATCTGTGACAGGATACTGTGAAGATGGGAGCACCGAGTGGGAAACGTGTATGGGTAAATAAAATAATTGGGGAAAAAGTGTCAGCATATAAAGCAGGAAGGGGACAGAATAAGAGAAGCAAAGCAAAATGCAGATTCACTGGGATGAGAACACACAGCAGGTGTTTGGACAGCAAACAGGCAATAGTAGATGATTTTATGGAAACCCTACAGTGAAATGAGGTCATCCTGCAGGCAGAGGCAAACCAACAGACAACGATAGCTGCCTTTAAAAATTAAGACGTGTAGGAAGAGGTTACTGGAGGTAGAGCTGGCATAAAACTGCAGAGATGGATGGAGAGGTGTCAACAAAGAAGGAAAAGGTAGGAGAGAAGAGGACAAAGTGTATCACGTACTCCCTGTGGAGAAAACGATTATCACTTTTAGATAACTGTAATAGCCCCAATCCTTGATACTGTTATCAGGTGAAGGAGCTTGAAATACAGCACTAGATAAAAGCCAATCCGAGCTCTGACACAACTTCTGTAATAGCATCCCATCCCTGTAAGGTGATGCTGAGGGAGCTCAGATTTTGATCTGCTGCTGCACTGTGCTGGGTGTGATCCAGCGCTCCAGAAGTCAACACAGTTTGATGATCAGTGTATGATTTTCATTGCTTTTTATGTCTAAAGCAAGGCAACTTTCTGGATTAACAGTTTTTCTCTGAAGAAGTTGGGGCAGGTAACCTGGAAGTAGCTTGAGGACAGAAATGGAGTGGTTTTGTTCTGATTTGCTATGAAACACTTGTGCTTCTGTTTTATCCCATTTGGGAACCAAAATCCAAAGTGTTTGCAAAGGTCTCTTAAAGACTGTTTTCCTCGCTTTACACAGTTTATTTATGGATCTAAATATTTTTATATTGGTAGATTACATATACAATAGAGATAAACTTATAAATTATATTACTATAAATTATACATGGGGTATACTTTGGTACTTTTGCACTACTATCTTATCCTTTCTTGCCTCTTGTGCATTTATCACTTATTTTCCCCTTCTTTTCTCCTGTATAGGGTGAGTCAGCTATTTTCTAACCTGTAATAGCATTCATTTCTTCTCCCCTACCTAGGACATTTGAAACAAAAAAAGTTATTTCCTCAGAAGTAATCACAGAAAATGCACTTGATGGACTAAAGGTACAGCTCTATCTAATAATGGTGCTACCTCTTCTGTTTGGAGCACCAAGCCAGTATTTGATGTCCTGCAGGTTGTTTCCATTAGGATGAGAGAGCCCCTGGTCATTTATAGGGCACGTTCCCACTCGGGTTTCCCTGAGCACAGCAGGGCTGAGCAGCAGGAGACCATCTCCTTGCTCAGTGTTCAGTACCAGTGATGTTGTCTTAGCTTTATCCTTGGGCAACTCCACATCTCTTCTGTGGCCCTGGGTATTGCCTCCTTGCTGCTTTTTCTTGCTGTTTATTCACTTTTTCTCCCTCACTATGCACAGAAGGTCCCAAAGCAACCTCAGGAGCCTCTGTTCCTGTGTGTGCTTGGCACACAGTGGTGGTTTGCATGGATGCTGCTGTTGGTCATGCACTAATCCAGCTACCTGCATTACTGAGAGAGTTTATTGAAGAAATAATTTTCCTAAAAGATAGGGTGGTTTCTTCAACCTGTAATTTAAACCAGAGTTAATCCACCCTACAAGAATAATCTCTGTGATTTGCTGCCTGACTTGGGCTGGTTATCATTTACACTTAGTTACAAGTGTGCTTCTAATAATAGTAGGGATTTTTAATGACGTCTTTAATTTACTTACTTTTAGTTTCTGTGCTATCAGATGCTGTAGCTGAAAAGAAAAGTCTTCTGAAAGCTAGCTTGTGTTGTGGGGCCTTCCCCAAACAAGGTGGCAAACCCCTCTTGCTAATCATGGCTGAGTAGGTAATAAATGTCAGCTCAGTGTTTGCTTTGCGGTAGAAGGTGGCCAAGTCCCCTATGAAGCCATCTACTAAAGCAATCCACTCGATAGCAAATGCTCATAACTCACATCAAGAGTGTGTTTAAAATAAGAGGGGAAAAAAAAGATGAAGATTTGTGATTGCAGTGAGATGCTCCAAGGTTGCAAAGAGAACAGCCAGCTGCTCGTATCTCACAGCCAAATCCACTCTGATGGGGCCCTAGAAGAATTCTTTACGGGAATCTGTGCTTTAGCAGAGGCATTGAAAACCTCCTCAGGTGTTCCAATGGAACAATAACTCTGTATCTCACTTCTGCCCGCTTTCTGGCTGAAATGGCTTGATTAGTTTGTAGATGTTGTGCTGGCTTTTTGTGTGAGTTTGACAGATGTATTAAGGGAAAACCAACTGGAGAACTGTGTTGCAGTCAATTCCGAATGTGATGAGGGCAACAATGAGGTCATCCTTGCCTAGTTGTAATGGGTGTCATGCTCCTACCATAGTTCCTGCTGAGGTTGTTTTCTGTTTTCAGAGGCCTCTTGCTATTCAACATGGTTATTTAAAAAATAAATGCTGAAAAAAAGCAGCACTAAGTAGGTAGTAAGCTAAAGTGCTCATTTTAAGGAAGTGGCTCATGTTTATTGGATAATAAAGAGGAAAAAGTCCTTTAATTAATAATAACCATTGAGAGAAGATTAAAGCAAAAATACCCTATTACCACTTTCTCTAATCCACCTATAATTGTGTACCAAGCTATCGGGGAAGCACTTAAAACCTGAAAAAGCCTTAGTAAGAACCAGAAGGCAATTGTCCGCTTCAGCATCTCTGACAGTTGGATGTGGATGTAATCCAGCTACTATTGTCTTTTATTCTGTGCTTGCGATGCTCTCCACAGTCCCGAGACCGGTTGGGCTGTTAGATGGAGTCTGTGTGGTGTAGCCAAACACCCAAAATACCAATTTATTCGGATGTGATTGGAATAAGGCTGTTATTCCCTGGGTTCTTGCAGTGGAGAGGTATTCTGTCTTCAGCAATCTGCCCCACTGTGTTAGAAAGAGAACATGCTTCAGTGTTATTAAAATAATTCGGATCACTTTTCCTGGAAAAATATGGATGTGATTACGACCTGTTTGCATCACTTCTTACTTGAATTTGGAGAAGGCAAAGCTCTCCAGTGGATTAATTAATTTCACTCAATTTTGACACACTGCTTAAATCAGCTTAGACGTGCCACAGCTGAGCAAACCCATCTAGCTGTTTGTGATTTCTCCTTTTGGAAGGACCTGCTCAATACCAGCAGCAACTGAAATGGTGCGTTAAGGAGAACCACTTAATTAAATAACTACTACAAGAGCAGACAATGGTAAAAAGTGTAGCGTTCCTATAGGAAATTGATATGAAGCTTTAAAGAGTGATAAGGATATTTCTTTTCTGCATTCATACATTTTCAGAATTACCTTCAGGATTCAAGGGAAGATGTTCCACTGGGTCACAGCTGTGACCATCCCTTAGCTCTCCAGCTCTGGCTATGTACCCAGCAGCCTCACATCCTGCAAGCAGGAGTTTGCAGCTCTCTTTTCCCAAGACTGAAAGACATTTTGTTGGTACATAATTAAATGATTTCATTAACCTGAAGTTTTCAGAACTTGTATGTTATATATATATATTTATTTATCTCACACTTTAGCCCTCTAGTATAGATTTCACTCTTGAAAGGTCCAGCAGCCTTTCATGTGACAGTCTGGTGTCTTTCCATATTGGTCTGACTGGGTGCAATCTGTGGATCATCTTCCTGTGGATTCCTCCCTTGCCTGCTGTTTAATCTTTTTCCAAGTGCAGCAAAATTTTAAGGTGGAATCACAGCATCATTTCTTAATCTAACAGAACCCTCTGCTTTTAATTTCTGCAGGACATACTTTCACAGTTTTTATTTTTGCCATGAGAAAAAAAAATTAAGGTTCAGTCACCTACAGCTTGGAGATGGGAATAGCACTTGCATTATCCTTAATCACTGTTGTGTTTTCCCGAGTCTCAGTGCATAATCGTAGCCATCAACCTCATTGACCTATTTAAGTTTTAATTTACTAGAGGCCTGCCATGAATGTGACCCCTTCAGAAGGGACACCCTTCCTAGCAACAGTTGCAGCTGGATAAACTCTCATCTCCTGGTGGTTCTTCCCTTTAGAATTATTTACCAAGGTCATGAATTTCTTAGAAAATCAGGCAATGAGACACCGAGAAGTGAAGAAAACCCTTAAGTTTGTACCTGGGAATTAATTTACTTGAACTGGGAGGTGGCACTATGGCCACAGGGAAAATGTGAAACCCTCTACGCTCCACAGTGAAATTGCTTCTTGTTGCTCATTGCTTCGGGTCGAGCAGGTTACCGTGCCTGTAAATTTCTTTTATATGAGACCCAGTTGCTGCAGACGACAAAGTAATCAAAACCTACACACCTTGGGGAGCCTTAGCAATTTACATGGCAAAGCGAAGATGAGACGGGATCTCTACCTTGCAACAGCCAATGGGAAACTTTCCATCTGCTCCAGTGAGGCCAAGATTTCATCCAGGATGGCTTTGAAGATCTTCTGACTAAAACAGACCAGAAGAAATGGTAGAAAATGGTGGTCAGTAGATGAGCGTGCAAGGTACAGTCCTGGGCTTGCTCTGATGCTTTGTGGTACCGTATATGTTTTCATAATCTTGGAAAAAACTAATAATTTCTGTTTTTAAACTCCAATGAGAGCACTGTACAGCACAGGCAATACTAAAATTGGGATCTAATGCTATTCCATTATCTAAACAATTCCAAAGCTGTAATAGGCAACCAGGATTATTTTTTTCCTCTTTTTTATCATGTAGATTTCTGTTAGAAATCAGTGCAGCCTCTTGGGCTGCAATTGTATGTTTTTCTGAGCAAACCGGGGAAGAGCACTGGGGAAGAGCAGGCAGCGGAGGGCAGCAGGCAGAGGAGTTGTTTGGCTGAAGCAATGAGCCAGAAAAGTGATCTGCAAAGAAGGATGGCTGTGAGTGAGGTGCTTTGGGATTTGTCAGGGTCAGAGAGAGATTTCTAATGGTCTGAGACAGAGGTTAATCAAGACCAACGTGAGCACTTTGCAATGTGCTGTTAAACAGCAAAACTCTTACATTTGTTCTCTAAGGAAGACCCAAGAAATGTGCAAGAAAACACACAGAATTTGACTCAACTCCAGTGGAGCTTACATCAAATTATGTGAACTGATGGTGGGATTTGTCTCTTCATACACTTGGATAATATTCCTTCTGGGGAGCAAAGGAGATATTTAGTGGTTGCATCTGTGTAAGAGATGGTAAATTCACCTCCCTCTCTTTATTCTCATTTGAGTGTTTAGGATTTTTTAAAACTGTAATAGTCATCTGTTGGTTATAGAGTGATGAAGGTATAACCCCAGTCCAGCAGTACTGCTATTCTGGACCCATGAACAACACAGCCTGTTACCAAATAGATTTCTGTTCTGCTACTTGAACCCAATTAATAAGAGATGGTTTATTAGCAATTAATCAGTTTATGTTTAAATTTTTAAAATGTTTGGGAGAGAAATATTTGAGGAAATAGAGGCTGTTACCAGCACTTTCTCAGTTTAGATACTTGGCACATCTATTTATTATTCTATTTACTGCAAGAAACTAAAATGAGTGAAAAAAGCCATATCCTTCCTCTTGGTACCAATTGCCCATTAAGTGAATCATTAAGCAGTAGGTTGTGTCCCTTGTACAGAAGTGTTGCTCTGTGCAGCTGATTGCTATGATCCAGGCTGTGCAATACAGAAGGTTCTTCACAATAATCTCTCCTGCAAAAACAAAGAAGTATAATGAAAAATTTAGATGGCATTGCTTTATAATAATAAAAAGGGATATTTCACTCCAATTTTTAAGGACATTTGTAAACAAAGCCTCTTGTTTCTCTCTCATCTCTGTGAATATGATGTTCTCCTTTAACACAGCTCACAGTAAATTTAATATGAGACACCCACTTCAGCAGTTCCACTGGGTCTTCCTTGGCCATCAGGGTCTCTGGTGGTGGGTGTCAGATGAGGCAGTGGGTGTGCATCTCTCCCACAATGATGACCTCGGGGTTCTACTTCTGCAGCTGAAGGCAATTGCAGCTTCTCTTGCCTCTTTTTTTACCACCAGCTCTGAAGTCTTGTTTTTAGCTGAGGTGATAGAGATTAATGAGTAACAAGTATTAAAGAATGAGGGCCCATAGGGATGGGCATTGTGGAGGTTTGTAACAGAAAGATATCCTTCATATCTAAGTAATGAGTGGATTGCATTAAAGGATGGGGCAAGTAGGGCTTCTGGTATAGTCTGGTCACCTATAAAAGTGTGAAGATCTGCTATTGCCTCTGGAAAAAGCAAGGCTTTATCTGCCTTGTAACAGATCTTTGGGAAAGTAACTCTTAATTGCAGTGAAACACTTCATCAGTGTTTAGAATTTTAAAGTCCACTCGAAAGGTATCCAAAGTTCCCAATCACTATTTATATTCTTGAAAAAATAGCATTCACAGAGTGATATCTAAATGAAGTTTAGGGGAGTAACTTGGTGAATAACAATGGGAAGAAACCATGGCAGGAACAATTGTTATGGAATTGTGAAGGACCAATAATGCACAGGTCAGCTCGCTGGTGTTCTGTGAATATTTATCAGGGAGACATTTGCCAGCCACATTCTCTTGGTGATTTTGCAAGATGGCACTGCCACCCACTTTCTCTTACCATCAATCCAATTTTTGGTTTGTCTATTGAAAAGGTAAAGAAATGTCATTATCTCTTGAGATGGCTACAAAAGGCTGTGGGAATTTGGGCCCTCCAGTTGAGCCCATTAATGGGAATTCTGAGCCCATGTTCATCTCTTGAAAACCACTGCTTGAGTCTGTCTGTGCTGAAGGGGGATTGTGGGAGACTCGGTGATGGATTGCAGCCAAAAGGACTCTGACCTGGATTGAGAAAAATGCTAGGTCTCTTAATTTTCCACCGATTTTACTGTAATTGAATGCACTCAGTATTTTGAAATGCCATGTTCTACCGTAGGGGAAAAAAGAAAAAGTTAATTACACTCCATACAAATATTTAGCCACTCTCTGTAATGCATCTGAAATGTGAGCCAGCAAAACTATCCCCTCAGACCACTTATCAGTATTTTTTCCTGACTTCTCTACCTTCAATTATTTGCTCATCATTGCACTGTTCTTCCTTAATGCATGGGTTACGTGATGAAATAGAAAATATGTTGTTGTTTATTCAAGGGAAAAATTACACAAGTACTTTTATTGCACGTCTTTATCATCAAAGCAACTTGCTTTCTACAGTGTCTTCGTACATATAACAAACATAGAGGAACTATACAAAAAGAGTAGTATTGTATCTATGAACAGGTAATATTTTCCTTCTCTTGACTCAGTGCTGATGCAAAACCATCCTTGCTCTTAGGTTTAAATTATGCTTTAATGAGGTTGTTATAAAATCACCTGTGACTTTATTAATCTCACAAAAATAATAGTTGTTTCACATACATGGTGGCTGGAGATTAGAGGTTTGTATTTGTTGAAACGGCTTGTTTTGGTAAATTAAGTGCTTAAACTAATTAAAGACCTTTTTTGGGATGTCTCAACTTTAGCCAAATAAATGAGGCACAAGGAGGTACACATAGATACCTCCATATTGCCCATAAATCTGTACTTATTACAACTGGAAACTCTGGAATGTAGCTTTATGACTCCCATTTCATTGAAAACTATATAGGCTATTACTGATGTTAGATACTGGAGTAAGAGCAACTCTGAATTTTGGGTTTGATTGCTTTTAATTGTGAATTATGCTGAAGCTGCTGTAGTCATTATCTTAAAAACTATTTAATTAAATGTAAGTATCCAGCTGTGTGTATTTTCAAAGAGCCAGAATGCTCTAAGAACTTGAACAGCAGAGTAATATTTATATATTTATATATCTATTTATAAATATTTATTTATTTTTATATATATATTTTGCAAACCCTGTGATACATATATATATATCTACACACACATATATATATGTATGTATCACAGGGTTTGCAAAAACTCTCCCTCCTCAGTTTTCTTAGAGTTTCCTTACTTTGGGGTGTTTCATTTGCAGCCTTAATTATTGTTTTAGTCTCTTTTTCTTTTGTACAATTTCAATTTCTGAAATAATAAGCAGAAATTAAGGCTAGGACTCAGCTAGCAGGATCAATATGCAAAGTCTCTAGTCAGAGAGAGGAATGGAGACTGGGATCCTGTCCCACCTGGGCTACCAAAGAGGAACAAATCTCGTATGGTCTGACTCTCCTGTTCACTGCCACCAAATGTGAGCTTTTATTTCCCTCTTGATTTTTCTTCTTCAGTCTCTCACAGTCCTAATTACATTTATTCCCCTCTGAGAGATAGTTGTTCTCCTTCCATTTTCACTCCAGTTCCCATCGTTGCTTCAGATGGACACCAGATCCATACCCAAGTCGTTCTTGCCTCACTCTCGGTTTGTTTTTGTTTTTTTCACAGTTATTCCATATCTTTCCTGTCTGAACTTCTTTCTTTCCCTGGACACTTTTGAACTTATGTCTTCTCTCTTGGGTTTCTCTTTTGTCAGTGTCCTTAATCTTTCTTTTTCTGCCAGTCTCCAGGATGAGCTTCTCTCTCCTCTCATCTCCCTTCCCCCACCTAATTTCTCAGGAAATCTCTTGATTTTCCCTCTTTTTCCCCACACCAGTGACATCCAGCCTCTTAACTCAGCCAGCCCCTGTTCCCCTCCTATACTCATGTATGAATCCATGCCCCCCTCGGGTGTGCAAATCTTCAGCCAGTTGCACAAAGCAGCACGAGTTCAGCTAAGGCTTCTGCCCAGACTTCAGGCATGCCTCTGAGTTAATGACTTGAGTTAAAGAATCAGCATTAACTTTGAATTTTCTGCCTTTTGACTTTTCTTTTCACAGCTTGACATTTTTCTAATGCTTTGTTTTTCTGGTACTTCCGAAAAAAAAACAGATGGGGAATAATGTCACAGCAGAATGCATAACCCTGGCTTTGGCAAGCCTGACACCCCATTACCACAGCTCTTGGGGCTGCTTAATGGGGTTGTCCTCAGTCATCCTGAAGCATTGCTCCTCCTGGTGTCACATACAGTGAGCCCCCAGTCAGTGTCTCATCCCCAAGCCAGCTTGGCCACCTCGAGTAGGTGCCACCTCGAGTAGGTGCCAGTCATAGACAGGCTTCTCAGCAGAGAACACGTGGCTGCCAATGGTGCCAAGGAACAACAACAAAAAAAAATAGGCAAATAACTGAGGTGACGTGCTGAAAGACAGCCAACAGGGAAGGGTCAGCCCATGGGCAGAGCAGAGAATTGATTCACTAACCTCCTAGATGCATCTCACTGATTTTTCTGCAATACCTTGACAGAAAGCAGATACTACAGTGATAGCTAATTTAAAGGTATCAATAGACAGTCACACTCTAGTCTCCTGGCTCCCAAATCTGTCCCTTAACCACACAATCACCCTGTCCTTCCCCAGCTGCACAATATGCTTATTCTGTGTGATATTATACACATCATCTTTGAACTGTGACAGATTGGGGCTGTGCAAATCATTTCAAAGGCATGATGCAACTTAGTATATTCCCAGAATTATTTCAAGTAATTATATATATGGATGAAACTTTGCACAAAAGTGTTTCTTTTTATGAGCAGTGGAGATTTGCTGAAGGGGTGTAGCTCTGATAGTCACTGCTGGAGCACTGTGCTCTGTATTTCACAGGTCAGAGGGAGGCTGTGTAGCTCTCCCATGTCCACATCCCATCTCAGCTGCCTAGAGGGAATAAATGGAATTAAAAATGCTTAATTTGAACTGAATGCCGTCATCTGGATGTTTAAAATGGAATGGAATCAATTTGATCAGGAAAAATAGATGATAACATAATTGGGGTTTAAAGTGTTAGTGGGTGCTCCTGAAAGGCAATTAGAGAGATACTATTCATGTTGTGAACAGCACACCTTTAATCTTAAACTATTTCAGCAGCTCCATTTATGTGGTTTTGTGCTCCTGCATTTGCAGGAAAGTTCCAGCCTAGGTTAATAATATAGTGGCAGTACTCCACAGTGCTCTCCAACACACAGAAGTAGCTATTAAACTGTCAACAGCACTAAAAGATGATATTTTGATGGCAATGGATAGGAACCCCATCTCCCTGCTCATGGTACTCAACGTGTCTGTAGCTTTCAAACACAGTCAACTATAATTTGTCACTGACTTGCATACGTGATGGTGGCTGAATAGGTAGTCTGAGCTACAACTGTGTCAATCAGTTTTTCAGGCCAAACTCACGTAACATCAATAGAGAGCTCTTCCCTTTCCTCTCTCTGCAGCTCTTCCTTGCACTCATTCCTGTTCACCATCTACCTGGAGACCTCTAGAGAAGTTGCAGGACATGCCAACTTCATTGCTGAGGCTGTTCTCCTGATATTGACCTGCGTAATCCCCTTCCACAGCTGCAGCCAGAGATATCTTTATACATACAGAATGAAGAGCAGTCTCAATACATCCCGCAAGAAAATGTTTCCCAGGACTGAGCTGGCCAGTATTTGTCTGGCTTTCTTCTCCTTTTCTACCTAACTTTTCCTTTAATGTCGCACACATCCCAAAGGACATTTTCAACATGTAGTGAAGGTGAAGAAATAGCACTATTTCAGGTGGAAACATATGTTCTGGCCATTGCTAGAAACCTACCAGAGGAGGGGGTGACTTCAGCAGTGATAACAACAATCATAGAATCATAGAATAGAATCATTATGGTTGGAAGGGACCTCCAGGGTCATCAAGTCCAACCTTTATCCCATCATATTCCTAACCATTGGACCATCAGACCATGGCCTCAAGTGCCTCATCAACCCGTTTTTTGAACACCCCCAGGGACGGTGAATCCACCACCTCTCTGGGCAGCCCATTCCAGTGCCCAGCCACCCTCTCAGGAAAGAACTTCTTCCTAATCTCCAACCTAAACTGCCCCTGATGGAACTTGAGGCCATTTCCTCTTGTCCTGTCATCAGCAACTGGGGAGAAGAGACCAACACCAGCCTCACTACAACCTCCTTTTAGGGAGTTGTAGAGGGCAATAAGGTCTCCTCTCAGTCTCCTCTTCTCCAGGCTAAATAACCCCAGTTATATTCATCACCTTGAGACCCTACTATACCTGCAATCTGGAAGAAACAGCAAATTCAAGTTTGTGTAAAAATCTAGAGGATTATCACAAACTCTTCTGTCCCTGCTGCAGTTTTAAACTGGTGATCAAAGTCATAAAAGTAATTCAATCCCATCTCACCAACGACTGAATAAAGTTGTGCTTTTCTCAGCCTAAAACAGTCTACAATAAGGATATTAGAGGCAGAAATAAGCTTTACTTATAATTTCTCTGGCAGAATCAAATTATTTCATGTCCTTGTGAAACCATGTTGGTTTTCTTTCTTGTCTTAACTGAAAATACGAGAAAGTGGTGGGAGGACAAGTGCATCCACCTGGGTTGTTCTGTTCTCAGCAGCAAACATGCAGTCTGCTATGAAATGTTCATCAGCCTAATCTGCATTACAATGCAATGCTTCTCTGGATGAAATCTTGAAATCATTGCAAAATGTTTGGATTTAAGGATTACCAAAATCACTACATTCAACAGGTAGGAGGAGATGTACTGTAGACTTCAATGAACAACCTGAACACAATACAATGCTAGAAGAATTTTAAGGAATTTGAGTTTTAAGTCTTTAAACCCCTTCTGAGCCCAGCAACTCTGTTATTTGGCAAAAGCATATATTCTAGAAAGGTATCTAGGAAATTTAGAGGTCACTAGCATACTCAGTAGATTTTTGTAGTTGGTAATTACCTTCTCCATTAGAAACAGGTACTTCTGCCTGAGGTATTTGCTCCTTATAAAGCCCTTTGTAGACTGTAGTAAAGTTAATTCTCAATATGTTTTTTGACTGCAAACCAGCTTGAATCACACATTTTTAAGACCTTTTTCCTTAGTGAGTTCAAGAATATCTGCAGCGATTTTCTACTCTTCTTTATTTACCAGTGTCCTATTTGGAATATGGTTCCCAACTGAATACAATATTCCAGTGCTTTTATTAGCAGTATCAGATAAAATAGTAAAATCAGTGTCTATATATCCCAATAATGCATTAGGCAACTGCATGTCCTTGATTTTAAAAAATCCCATATTGTGTTCAATTATTAGTTTTCTGATCAATTATCAGGATTATGATTATTTTATAATTATTTTCAGTTATTCTAGGTGGTAAACAGGAGGAAAATAATGGTGCCGCTGCTAATTATTTTAAAAACTTTAAATAAAAATGAAGATACCACGTTGAAAAATATCACCTTCGGAGCCACCTTTTACAAATAACACTGCCATGTAGGACTATATTTTAAGAAGTGGATTATAAGTTTGACTTTTTCCATTGCAGCTTCTTTCCATATCTTGTACTTAGAAGGCAAACCTTGTGGGAGCCAGATATTAGCTCTTTAGTAGCCCAAGAGGTCATTACAGAAAATATGAGTGAAACCACGTGCGAGCAGCGTACTTGGAGATTTCCTCTTGACTTTCCTCAAGAAGCACTATGAAACAAAAAGCCCAGCTTCAATATTTAAGTCAAGAAAATGAAACATTCATGTGCTGTAGCTAGATATTGTTGCTGGAGGCAAGCAACCCACGCCTGCCTAAGGTTGAGGATGCACCACTGAATTTACATTCCGGTCGTAAAACCTGCATTTAGGGACACAAATTCTAACCAATCAGGCTAAATAAATCAGCAGGCCCAGGTTTTATCATCACAGATAACCCTCATTAATCCAGCAGGCTTTTCCTGAAGACAAAGGACAAAATGAATTGCTTCATTGGAGTTGCCTGAGCAGCATGCTAATGAGGGGAGGTGGAAGGCATGAATTATTCATGCCCTGGCAGCCTGAGCAGGCAGCTCCTGGCTTTTGCTGTTACCATTGCAACAAGTGGTGGCTGGCCCGTTCCTGCTTGGGCCATCGCCCATCCCTGGGGAGCACCGAGATGCCTGCTGGAGAGGGACAAGCTCCGTGTCTCCGCCTCACCCGACACAGTCGGGTGGATTTTCAGGTTAAGCCTCGTGCAAAATGGACCCGGGAAGCACAGTCTTTTGTAACTCAGATGTACTTGACCATAAACTACTCCTCTTGGAAGAAAACGTGTTGCTTTGGTAAGTTTGTGCAACTTTTGGTGTTTTCTGAATCCGCTGTAAGCTCTCTTCAGTTTACAGTAACTCTGATGTGCAGGGCTTTGCCAGCCTTTCTAAAAATAGTCACATTCTTTTTGCTTTTAAAATGCCTTAAAGAAACCTGAAAAGGCATGCAGTGCCTTTATTTTTAACTCTAGAAAATATGAAATGTTTTTTATATTGAATATATGAAAAATATGAAAAATATTCTGAAATATATATGAATGTGAAATATATATAAATATATATATAAATATATATATAAATATATGAAAAATGTTGAAAAATATGAAATATTTTTGATATTGAAAAATATCAAATTCTGATCCAGCCTTGTTAAATGAACTTGCATTATTTACATTTTCAAATCCCTATAGCCACTACTAAAAGAAAATGTTTTCATGATCCAAGCCTGTTTTCTTGCAGCTAACACTGAGACTGGTGTAATTCGGTGTCAAACTGGAGAATCTGAAAGAGTGTGTGTTGTTTTTCATGAGAAATGTTGGTTCCCTGTTGTAAGTGTAACTTGTGTTGTTGCTCTTTATCCTGCTACGTGCATTTCTGATTGGGTTGGGACAGGAGCTGGGAGCTGCATAACATTCTTACCTTGCATTAACTCCTCTGTTGTAGCATAAAAAAGCATTGGTAACTTACTCAGTTTCTCTAAGAATAGGCAGGAGATGTATTTTGCATGTAAAGCATAAGGCAGTAATGAACTAAGGCTGAATTTACCACTTCTTTATCACATAAAGCAACACAATGTTTTGCTTTATTATTAGTTATCAGTATACTTGCCTATAATACTTGTTTCAATTGTTTTTCTGGTTTTGGTGATTTTCCAGTAGTGATACCATCAGCATTGCCTGAGACCTCTCAGGTAACTTGTTACTTGGCACAGTTAAAAAATTAATATAAATAATCAGCTCCCAAGAGCAGAGGCCATGGATAGGAGCACGAATGTGAAATGAATAATGAAAAAGTTATGACTGTGGATAACAAGCTTTCCCTCTTTTTATCTGTTTGTTTTTAATTACATAGTCCAGATTCTGCTGCTTCTACTTTATTTCCTTTGTTTTGATCATAAAAGCATTTTATTTGACATCCAAAAGACAGCCAAATTTTGAAGGGATAAAAGCACAGCATAATGATATCTAGTGCTAACAGTAATTAAATGCCCTGTGTCTTAAGAAGAAAAAAAAAACAAACCGTGAGGTGAAAATGGGGATATGTAAATAACAGGAGATATGCAAACAATGGATGTAATCCTGCACTCTTTAATCATTGGAGTAATCCTTATGCACGTAACTAATCCTGTTGGTTTCAATAGACTCACATCAGTAGGTGCTGGAGCACAGGCCCATATTTTTCAAGGAGATAACAGCGACTGTTTCACCTGTTTTTTCTGTAATGTAATTTCAGCAGTGCACTTTTTAGTGATGTGTTTGAATGCATTAGTGATAACCTGAAATTAGACTTTACCCAATGTTTATTTTGCCTCTATGAAGTATAAAAGGGAAAAATGGAATAATGTGTGGGATGTGTCAGTGAGAAGATACAAACCCCACGTGTTTTGTTAGAGATGTGCTTGCAGTGGGACAGCACTCCTGACCCCGTTGGCTGTGTCTGTAGGTTACTTTTTGGCCCATGAGGTATAAAAACTTTGCTTCTTTTAGGATAGGATGCAACTTTGGCAAAAAACCACTATGACACCTGACCTCTCTTAAAGTACATTTGGGTCTCCATACGATTGATGTTGATAAATATTGTTCATCTTTCTGATTTAAGTCCATGGGTTTTATGGTAATGTCCTGTGAATATTTGTCTTGCTGTTGTGGTCTTTGAGCTTGCCAAAATAACATCTGCAGTTCTGCCTCGGGGATAATGTATTTGTGTAAATGTTGTGGTTGTGTTACCCTCCTCATCAGCCCAGTTTGGCTTTTCTGAGCTTTCCCCTCTAAGACTGTATAGTGCTGCCCTGTAATCCAGGATGGGGTTTGGGAGCACCCGTGTGCCCTTCCCCAGGCCATGCATCTGCTAATGAGGGAAAACTAATTACTTAAAAGCTTTTGGTACAATGGGGTTGAGAAGTATAAATAGTCCTGAACTGTTCCTGGTGCTCTGCAAGCCACTGACCTGTGTTTGTGCTGGATGCCAGCGGTGGGAGTGTGGGTATGAACGTTACCCTATGGCCATTGCAGTCACTGCTGTGTGAAGATGCTTCCTTCAAGGAAATACTCTCTTGTGTGCACCCTGAAGGGACCAAAATAGAAATGAAAATGCAATGGATGACTGTTCCAGGTGGTACACACAGCTTCTTAAGTGAAGTTGGTATTAAGTACCCATTGGCTTTTTGATGGTTGCATTGGAATATTGAGAATGAGCTGATTGTTCTTTAATCAGCTTTGTTACATGGCAAAGATTTTGGTGTTTTGGATTTGCAATGAGGTGTGCTGTACTGTTATTATCTATTTGCACAGAGATACCAAATAGAAGCAGTTTAATGCTGAGGCTACGTGGCTCTTAGGGACAATAAAGTGCTGTAGGTGATAGAATCATAGAATCATTTGTGTTGGAAAAAGCCTTTAAGATCATCCAGTCCAACTGTTAACCCAGCACTGCCAAGGCCACCACTGACCCATGGCCCTCAGCACCACATCTGCATGGCTTTTAAGTCCCTCCAGGGATGGAGACTCCACCACTGCCCTGGGCAGCCTGGGCCAGGGCTTCACAGCCCTTTCTGTGAAGAAGTTTCTCCTGATATCCAATCTAACCCTTCCCTGGTGCAACCTGAGGCTGTTTCCTCTTGTTCTATCACTTGTTACTTGGGAGAAGAGACCAATCTCCCCCTCACTCCAGACTCCTCTCAGGGGGTTGCAGAGAGCAGAAGGTCTCCACTCAGCCACCTTTGCTCCAGGCTGAACACCCCCAGTTTCCTCAGCCACTCCTTGTCAGACTTGTGCTTCAGACCCTGCCCCAGTGCCAAGAAGCTGCAAGGACAGACTGGCAGCTGCTGCTGGGGCAGAGGCTGGCCTGACCTCTGGCAGCAGCATTTCTTTTCACTTGTTCCCTGCAGGGTCCCAGCAGGATCATTAAGCCTCTCCACCCTTTCTGTCTCCTGCCCATGGGGTTAATTCCTAATCCCCAGAGAACCCCACAAGCAATGGTTGCACATTAACTTGAACTTTACAACCACAGTTTTGAGGGTGCTTTTTTTCCACGTCCATTCTCCTTTGTTGAATTATAAAGACAAATCACATGCAGCTATTTTTGTTTAAGGATCTCCTCTTGGCAATGGGCAGAGGTCAGGTGCCCATTTTATTTTTTACTTCCTTTTGTGAATTTCAGAAGTGGTTGTTCGTTCAACTTTATTGAAAATAGAAGTTGGCCCAAAAAAAAGTGCTTTAGAATGGTTCAGCTAATTTTGTATCAAAAATCATGTGTGTGGCAATTTGGGGCAGCCTGGGTTTTTTCCTTTGTGCATTCAAACTACAAACACTAAGAGGTGTTTTCTGTCACCACTGATGTGTCATTCTCATGTGTCTCTTCCATAGAGGATGCCCGTGTCTCCTTGCTTCCCACCCAAGGCAGAGGCCAGAGGGATTTGTAGTCCCTGCTATTTCCCCAGGTCAGAAGCTCTGGGAAAGCAAAGCTATGGGCGAGTGTTCTGCAAGCCATGGCAGGAGCAGGCTCTTCGTGGTTTGGCAGTACTCCCTCCTTTGTGTAAGGTGTGTTTTGCTGCTCTTTGGGGTTGGTGACACAAAGGCAGTGCATTGTGGCTGTTCTGCCTGGCTGTGGGCATTGCTATGGTTGGTGGACTTCACTGCATCAACGTGGAAGCGTGCTGAGGTTTCCTGGTTAGGGCTTCCATTGCAGAGCTTGTGTGGTCATGACGCTGGGCTGAGATATTTGACAACACCAACCTTCAGTTCCAAGCCTAAGTAATACACAAAATAAAAGACAAGTTTTCTAGTATAGGTAGAGGAAATTTTCTAGCAGTTGTTTGGGATCCTGTAGCAGAGAAAGCAGAAGGACTGGAAAAGCCAGTGTGTGGATTGAGCAAGGCCTGGGAGTGTGGCACTGGGAAAGCCAAGCACTGGCTGAACATCAACCGCTTATTTTACTGGTGCCCGAGGCCCGAGCCACCTAGCAAGCTTCAGTAATGTAGCACAATGTGGTCACTGGCTATGGAGCAGAGCCTGGAGCAGGAGATGTGTCCCACAGTCCAGCATGTCCTTGTGATGGGACTTGTCACATTTGTTGTGTGTAGGACCTTGGGGACAGCAGTGCTGCGTGCATGACCTTCTCCAGCAGAAGGGAACCACAAGGCATTGTGGATGATTCAGTTTGGTCTTTAACCATCCACCTTGAGTACTGCATCCAGTTCTGGCCACCACAGGATGGGAAGGACATTGAGGTGCTGGAGCGAGTCCAGAGAAGGGCAACGAGGCTGGGGAGAGGTCTGGAAAACAAACCTTATGGAGACCAGCTGAGGGAACTGGGGTTATTGAGCCTGGAGAAGAGGAGACTGAGAGGAGACCTCATTGCCCTATGCAACTACCTAAAGGGAGGTTGTAGTGAGGCTGGTGTTAGTCTCTTCTCCCCAGTTGCTGATGACAGGACGAGAGGAAATGGCCTCAAGTTCCATCAGGGGAAGTTTAGGTTGGATATTAGGAAGAAGTTCTTTCCTGAGAGGGTGGTTGGGCACTGGAATGGGCTGCCCAGGGAGGTGGTGGAGTCACCGTGCCTGGGGGTGTTCAAAAAACGGGTTGATGAAGCACTTGAGGCCATGGTCTGATGGTCTAATGGTTAGGAATACGATGGGATAAAGGTTGGACTTGATGACCCTGGAGGTCCCTTCCAACCAGAATGATTCTATGATTAACCTTAACAAAAGACTAAAGCACATAACTACCTGAATAATATGCTTACTAGTAGCTGCCTGGTGGATTCTAAGTGGAAAAACAGAGCTAGTATGACAATGTCATAGTAAGTACAACAGCACAGATAAAACTGCAATCCATATAAACTTCTTAAATAAAGGTCTTTACTTCTCCATGTGTTCCTTTGCTGTAAATCCTGCTCTGTGTCTGAGAGCATCCAGGACTGGAAGAGCAGCAATCCTTACCCTCTTGGTGGGCCAGCCCAACCCTAAGCTGATACCTCCCCAGGGATAGTTTCAAAAGTGTTCTGCCTTCATACAACATTTCTCTTGTTTCACGTGATGTTTGTGTCTCTGTATCTCTCCAGTGAGCAGAGAACAGTCACACTCAAACCTATGTGTGGGGTCACAGGCCCAAGCCTGTCTCAGATGACAATCAGTGATGTGCAACATGCATTGATCACAGTTGTGTGGTGGTGTAACACATCAGTCGTGCTCCCATGGCTTGTAAAATTCATGCATGAAAGATTCATCCTCACGTTTGGAGTTGCAGAGTTCTTTGGGGAAGTGCATTTCGTGCTTCCAGTGGGGCAATCGCCCCACTGTGGGGTGGGGATTGCCCCACTGGGAAGAAGAAATGCACTTTCCCAAAGAACTCCTCAACTCAGGAATTAGCCAAGCTCCTGAGCAGGTTTTATTTGTGTGTGCACCCAGCAGTGGCACCCAGTGATGTCCAAGGAAGATTTGATTTCTAGAGCAGAAGAGCAGGCAAGGAGCAATAGGAGAGAGCCCCAGAGTCTCTTCTGGTTGAAATGCAGATGATGAAATCATTCAGAGCTGCAGAAAGGGAAGTTCTGAACCTGAATGTCAGGCTTAATATATGTAAATGACAACTACTGAACTGTCACCTACTGGTTGACAGTAATTACTAACAAGCAGACAGCATCTGTTTTTATAACCTGCATTTAGAGAAATCTAAGCTGCAAGATATATTGAGGGTCCATGCCGCAGCCACGGCTGACAAGTGAAGCATCTCCTCCAGGCCTGAATTAGCTATATTAGATGAGTAAAAAAACACTGATTGAAAACTTTTTATTTCACAGCCTTCAAGAACTGACTTGTCTAGGGTATGCATTGCTGTATAGCGCTGCAAGTGCAATTAGCTGGAAGAGCATGTTCATTTTCATTCATTAGTTGACAGTGGTGTCTTTCAAAGTGATCTCTAGCATTATGAGCAGTAAATGATGGTGTGCTTTCAAAGGTTAAACGGTTTGATTTTTTTTTTAGTATAATTTGTTTACGTTCAGAGAAGCTGCATTAGGAATATTATTAGGCACTGGAGTCTCCCTCTAACCATTACTGTAATGAACAACTGTTGGAAAGTGTTTGATATTTCCGTGGTTCGAGGCATCAGTGGCCCCAGAGAGAAATATGTTATCTTTCAACCAAGTCTTTAATTGTATTCAGAGCTGATAAAAGAGTTAATCTATTAGTGGCAAGATATTCCCTTTGGTTGTGGATGAATCTTACAAAACCTTTTCAGTTGCTGTCAAAATCAAGCAATCTGTGTGAATTGCTCTGAATAATACTGCGGTGTTTTTCTGTAGCAACCACTTTGTCATTTTTGCTGTTTTCACATTTCCTGGCAACACGTTTCCAAGAGCTTTGTTCTCGCCATGGAATTACGGTCTTGACCACCTCCTGTGGCACTGTCCGACACTTGACAGTCTACCAGGAACAACTGGGGAGATTCAGTGTAAACTACTGTTGGGCATATGGCAGTGACCACTATCTCTCTTGAACACACATAAACTTTCCCCCACTCCCTCCAGAGTTTATACACAGCCTCTTGCTGAGTGTCGGATCCTGACTTGGTGGTGTTGCTGATCCAGCTGTCCTCACCTCTAGCATTTCGGCCACATAGATGAAACAAATATATTCACAGCTGTCAGACAATTGTACATGTAAATCCATCCTATCCATAGCTTTTAGCCATAGCAAGGGCTATTTTGGAAGTGTATTTATTTTTTTATTATTATTTGTCAAATAATATCAGGCTATAACAGGTGAAGTTCCTCTGCAAAGTCTTACAGAAGGTGGGTGCCTTTTTCCTGTGTAGTCAGTTTTTGTTAATGGATCACTTTTAAAGCTAAATTGTACTGAAAGCAAGGTTTAATCAACAACTATGTGGCTGGCTGTCACTTTGCTAAAATTCTGTTCAACTGTCTTTTTGCACATGTGACTGAGTGAATGAAAGAGACATCCATTAAATTAAAGGTGGGTGCTCACCTTCATACGTAATGATAGACTAGTAGAATTGCTTTGGTTGGGAAAGACCTTTAAGATCATAGAACCACTCCACTCTCATGAGACCCCCTCCCTGCAGTGCCAGGTCCAGTTCTGGGGTGGGGTCCCCAGCATAAGAAGTATATGGAGCTGTTGGAACGAGTCTGGAGGAGAGCCATGAAGATTCTCATAGGGCTGGAGCACCTCTGCTCTGGGGACAGGCTGAGAGAGTTGGGGTTGTTCAGCCTAGAGAAGAGAAGGCTCCAGGGAGACCTTACAGCACCTTCTAGTACATGAAGGGGCTCCAGGAAAGCTGGAGAGGGACTTGTGATAAGGGCATGGAGTGGGGGTTGGAGCAACCTGGTCTAGTGGGAGGTGTCCCTGCCCATGGCAGGGGGTGGGACTGGATGCGCTTCCAACCCAGACCATTCTATGATTCTACGATTTCATTCTTGCTTCCTACATCTAGCATTGGGTGTGGATAATACAATGTGCCTTGTCACACTGAGTATGATATACCATGGAGTGAGTTATCACTATATCTCTCATACAATCCTTTCCATATAGAATAAAATAGTTGCACAGAGATACGGAACTTAATGGGAGAAGAGAAAAAGCCATGTACCAGATTGGACATAGCAAATTGTTAACTGCTGCTCCAGTAGATTTTGGAGGGTTGCTGTGGTTTCTTTCATAAAATTCTTCCAGCCACAGAAATGGCTCTTGCAATCAGTGCTGTAGGTGTACAGAAACATATCCCTCGTGCAGCACCAGCCCGTGTGCACACCAGCCTTGGTGAAAAGGTGAGCGCATAGCATGGCACTGCTAAAACACCCCATCTCTTATTTTCCTGTTCTACCCTCCTCATCTTGTTATCTCGTATTTCTGAATTTCTCTATGCTGATATTTTTAGGGAAAATGCTGGTTTCTTCAGGCTTTTTTTTTTTACCTCTTTCTTTGCCTGCACAATGCCTCAGACAACAGCTCATGACCTAGTTCTGTCTTTTAATTGCTACTGCAATATGAATTTTAATTTCAAGTGGAGTCCAGATGTACTGAGGATATGCAGCACATGTCAGGACCAGTGCCATTTATCTCCTAGGCCAGTGTTTCCCAGCCCTTTGAATTCAGGGAGCCCTTAACCTTTTGGAAAAATATCTTAAACCATCAGCAAGTATTCCACTGTTGTCTCACGATGGGAAATTTAGATAATAACTGTTAATCTAAATGCTAATATGTTGGGTGTTTTTGCAGCTTAGTTTGTTTTACTGTTCTTTAATCTTCGACTAAAAAGATTAATGGAGATGGATGTGAGCCTTGTGCTTGCATCCTCCAGTGCCCAAGTGAGCTTGGCCATGGGTACTGACAATTTCTAGGAGCCCATCTCTGTTTCTAGATACTTAATATTTTTTGCTCCTTTTCATGACCGTTTTTGGTGGCTTATGGACATTGGTGGTAGAAGATGAATGGGTCATCAAGAACTGTAGGTATTGCTCATCTGATGGAGATCATAACATGGTGAAGGTGTTAGATTTAGCATGCTCCAAAACAGTAAGCTTTTTGGAACAATGTAAACTTTGTTCACAAAAAATATCTTTATTTACTTCTCTGTGCTTTAGAAGAAACATTGGCTACATTTACTGCATTCTGAGCATCCCACAGACTTCCTCTATCAGTTGATGTTTGGCTGTTGTGCTTGGATAAGGTTTCCTTCTTTTGCTCCACGGAAATGGGTAGTGAAGGCAAGTTCTCAATATGCCTTCCACTGACTCCAGAAAGGTTTGATTTTAATCATTCTATGATTGCAGCTTGTGAAAGACACTGAAATTCTTTAGGAGGAAAAAAAAAGCATACATAAAAACATAAGCTGTTTTAGGTTAGGTTAGATTGATCTTGGAATTCTTAGATATAGTAGTATTCAATCAGCATAGAAGTTCAATTTGGGAAACTGCATGGAGGAGGATCCTTGCCTTCATGATAGCATCCTCTTTCCCAGAGAGTGCATGCCAGACCCTAGCACTTGCTAGTGACTCAGAGAAGTGAGGATTTAAAAGCATAGCTGCTTCAAATAGTCATCACAGTGATATATCACAGATAAAATGTATAATGCAGATTGTTCTCACAGTAGATATAATGTTACTGCCTTATATTATTACTTGCATTTGAGGTACAACTATACAATAAACTATATTTACAATGTAGTACAATACACGTGTAGTACAATACACATACAATGCAATATATGTACAATAAGGCCATGGTCTAATGGTCTAATGGTTAGGAGTATGATGGGATAAAGGTTGGACTTGATGACCCTGGAGGTCCCTTCCAACCAGAATGATTCTATGATTCTATGAATAAAATACAACTATAGTTAATTAGGAACAAAAAAGCATTTTTTGTCAATGATATGGTGGGAAGGAGGGAAAAGATCACCTTCTTGGAGAAATGCATCATAGCAGGATGACTTAAACAGGTAGTACAGTCTGAGAAACAGAAATTTAGTATGTTAATCCCCAAGACCATCCCCCCATCCCTGCAAAAGCTGTGGAGCCTTGTAGCTGTGATTTAAGAATACAAACCCTCAACTTAGCTGTAAAATAAATCTCTTTAAAAGGAAGCTGTCATGATATCACCTACAAACATTTTAGAACAGCAAATTGATCTAAAGTTTGCAAGTAAGATAGCCCTTGAGCACAGAAGCATCTTTCTGCTCAGTACTTTTGTGTGTGGGGAAAGACCTCCTGTTCCTCACCCAAGTGCTGAAGCCTTGCCTTAGGTGCAAAATTCAGCCGTGGCCCAAGGCATCATCTCTATTACAATCATGCTTGTATCATCTTGATACTCACAGAGTGACAATGTGAGATCATAAGTAAGGTTTGATCTTCTGTTTGCATCCTCCAAGGAGGCAGGAGACCAAGTTTGTTGGCCAGCAAACTGTGTTGGTCTTTTGACTCATTTTTGCATAGTTGATGGCAATTTCTGTGCTGCCCAAAGCCAAACCCTCCCTGTGCAGCACACGGAGCCTTCCAACAGTAGCTGAGCTGTTAGCAATTGCTTTCATGTCCTCCTCTCCCATGGGACATGTGGGCTGACTCGGTTATTGCACGTGGGAGGAGGATGCGAGAGTGCGAGACAAACACCACTGCAGGTCCCTTTCTCTTGCAGGTGGAGAGATAAAAGGGCTTATAAATGGGTCTCTGAACCCTCTTCCATAAAACCAAGGAGTCTGTTCTTGCCATTAGTTTAATTAACCCTGGACTGGGCTCCTGGAGTCAGCGGCAGACAGAAACTGGATTCAAGAATGCACTGATCAGGATCAGAATATGATGGGATAAAGGTTGGACTTGATGACCCTGGAGGTCCCTTCCAACCATAATGATTCTATGAAAGGCAGATGAATAGACAGAGTCCTCCCAGGACGCCGGCCATGGACAAAGAGAGCTTGAACCTCACGACCTCTCAGCTTTATACTGAGTATGATACTTATGGGATGGAATACTTTGGCCAATTCTGGTCACCTGTCCTGTCCACTCCTCTCCACAGGAGGGTCACAGGTGGGACCCCTTTTCCTCCCTGCATGAGCCAGTGTAGCAGAACCAAGCAGCGACCTTGGTTTCTATTGGAATAAGTCTGAGCAAGAGCCTTTCTGCACATCATTCTCCAGCAATAACATTAAACATTGAGTGCTGTCAGTCATAGGAACAGACACTGACTCAAAAACATGCTGTTACTTTCAGTCACTTGGAAGAGGCTTAACTGGAAAGCAAAATTACTAAAAGGAAAACTGGTTCTGTCCTGGCTCAAATCAGGACAGGGGCTCATCAGGGGGTGGTGAGATGGGACCCCTCTTGCAGATCCTCTGCTGGTTTCAGCCTGCAAGGCTGCAAGGGCTGAGACAGGGCAGGACCACAGCTCCTGCAGCACCTGTCTGGGGCAAACCTGTGTCTGGTATCATGTCCTTACCTGCAAACCTCCCCCTGAACAAAT
This sequence comes from Aegotheles bennettii, assembly GCA_013398125.1. Classification (NCBI taxonomy): domain Eukaryota; kingdom Metazoa; phylum Chordata; class Aves; order Caprimulgiformes; family Aegothelidae; genus Aegotheles; species Aegotheles bennettii. Next base: position 604,905 of record VZRW01001813.1, on the reverse strand, counting down.
GGGACTGCACAGGGAATGCCTGTGGGATGCGTCCAAGGAAAGAGAGCTGGATGTGGGGTTGATGGGCTTGTGCAGAGTTAAGGAGCTGTTTCAGTGGCCCCTTCCAGGAGCTCATCCTGCTTGGGAAGCAAAGAGCCAGCAGGGAGAAACCTGAGGGATAGCTCAGCAAGCTGCAAGGGTCCTTGTGCTGCTGCCTGAGTTTTACAGGATGGTAAATGAAGTCCAGCTCCGGGTCTGGGAGAAGCTGCTGAGGAAGGAGTGAGCCAGGGGTGATTTCTCACGTGCCTTTCCCACCCTTCCAGCTGATAGATGATCACAGCAGGTTACTGTGTAATGACTTAGCCTTAATCATCTCTGCTCATTTAATGTCTGAATCTTGATGAGTGCTCTGCCTTTTCCTCACCTCTAAATTCCACTTTATTACTTTTAACGTTGTTTCTCCTTCCCTTTGGCTCCTCAGGTAGCAACCGCGCTTCAGCTTTCTTTGAGAAACCAGCAATAATATTTCCAAGACGATTAATTTCTTTAATTTGTTGTTGCTCTGCTGTCTGACACTTCCCACTCAGGCAGAGCTCTCCCTGGGCTCGAGAGTCTCTCTGCAGTATGTGGATCTTGAGCACAGTTTATTTTAATCGAGGTCCCAGAATTCGGTGATACTGCAGCAAATCTGAATGCATTCAGTAAAAACATGTGCAGCCAGTGATCAGACCTAATTGCCAACGATTTCACACCCACAGAATCCTTACTTGACTCTAACATTCCTGGAGCCCCATCTTTCCCATCGCTGTTTCAAGCAGGAATCTCGTGGTTGCTAGGGGATGGAGTTTGTTATGCACTTCTCTGTGAAATATTTTTAGCATGAAGTGGAGAATTACCCATACAGTTTTCTGGTTAATATTTGCTGTATCGAAATGGAAGGACCAAAATGCAGAGAGAAGCAATTCTCCAGAGATCCACAGGCCGGGTTTGATACAGGTGCCATCCAGGCATTCAAAAAATTACTTGAATCCATGTCTGCTGAATTTAACTGGAGCTCTGACAATTACAGGCTGTCACAGGAGACTTCCACTTCTACTCCTGACTCAATTACCAAGTCTCATGCTTCTCATAACATTACCATTGCTGTAAATAAAGTCAGGTTCGTTCTCCTTCTTTTTTACTATTCTAAGGAAGAAGGAAGTGACTGACTTCTACCACCTAGCATCAAATTGAGCCCAAGCCTTGGAGGAATTCTTGGTTGAATTTGAATTAACTCTTTTTTTCAGCAAAGTGGTGGTTATTGATGCACTGAATTTAACAAACAAAACCTCCCAGATTTATTGGTGTTTCCAAATTCTTGCTATAGGAGTACTTAGTGCATAAAGATTACAAATAACAGATATACCTGAACAACTTATGTCCCCTTAAAGTTTTACAGATGGGAATCAGTAGTAGACGTAGTACTTTAGCACACCACTAGATTAGGTTTAGTGTGCCTGTGTTTTCCATAATGCATTCTGTTCCTGATGCAGCCTAATACTTGTTTTCCTTTTTGCCTGTTGTAGCATGCTGAAAAGATGTTTAAATTAAACTGTTTGTGACTCTTGGTCTTTTTCCTAAGTGATTAGTTGATTGCAGCTCAATAATGTTTGAGTAGTTCTTGCGCTTCTTGTTTGTAGTGATCTGAATCTGTCTATATACAATTGCTGAATCGTGTCCAATTCTGGGACTCATTAAATGTGTGCGTGTCAGGCAGGCTCCACTTCCAGTAGAAGTGCTTTCCTTCTCCTGCTTCTCTCTTCCTCCAACAGGGGTTGCACAGACTGATTGCAAGAAAGGGTATCAGCATGAAAGTGCTCTCTTGTTGAAATGAAATTCCTCTAAGCCTGGGATTCCCCAGATGTGAAGTGCACACTGCAGCGCTACTGGAGTGTTGGATGGGTTGCTCCCAAATGCCTTTGCACAAGTACTTAACCAAGGTGCATGAGATAATGCCTCCATACAGGCAGTATCTTAAAAAATATCCATATCTTGTAGAGATCCTTGCCATACCCCTATGACTTCAACCCCTCTTCCAGCTCGGGTGAGCTCCCCCACTGAGACACCCCAATTAGCTGCAAGTCATTGGGACTGATGCATGAAGAACATTGGATTGGATTGGAAATACCACTCAGCTTTCAGGGGACCTATCTCCTCAGGTAGTCAGCTACAATAACTGGGAAAGATGGAGGCAGACACAGGGTAAAAAGGAAAACTCTCACAGAAAAAAACCAGTCCCATCCCAATAGAGCAGTGCAGGAGCAGTGCAACAGAGCCTGTGCAGGAAAATGCAATGGAGAGAAGGAAAGGGGAGAGCTTTACTGGGAAAACCCAGGGGACTAAGGAGGAGGCCTGCAAAGAAAGCCTGGCTCCATCTACACCAGAAGAGAACAGCACAGTTAATGCTTTTAAAGCTGAGAGAGTTTCCTTGGTTGTTTTTATTTTGTTTTATTTTTCTCTCCAAATAACAGCTGAAGAAAAGTTGATTATAAAAGTCTCTGTGTCTTTGGACAGTGTGGAGAGGGAGAGTTTTAGGTTTAAATAATAATAAAAGAGATTAGATTTGACTTCTGGATGTCAAGGGTGGCATTGAGGATTAAGCTATGTGAGAAGTGGTAGGGAGGTTGGAAGATGGGAAATATTTTGTGGTCCTAGGTAGGCATATAAGGATTTGGTTTGGTTTTATAGACGTAGCAGTTAATGCCTCCTTGGTACAGAACATATATCTTTAATCTGCTTAACCAAGAGTGATAACACAATGTTAAGAAACAAGTGGTAGTAGGATGGAAACCCCATGGAAGAAATGTGGTTTAGGGGTTTATTCTGTGTTACAGAGCTTAGTGCCACCTATATTGGTTTAATAGCAGCAGAAGGGAATGTCTGGGCTGCAGTTCTTGGTTCTTATTTTTTAATGTACTTTATATTAAAGTACTTTTTGTAGTGCAAAATGCATGAGCGTTCCCTGGAGCTAACAATTCCTTTTAGCAGTGGATTGCCTCCCTTACTCTTTTATGTGCTTTCTTTTATCCTATGAACCCTCTATTTGTTTCACCTGGCCCACCCTCCAACCTGGCTAATGGATTTGTTCTGGGAACTGGGAAAATACACTTCTGAATCTCAGGTCTAGAGTCTGTCTCCTGTTTCTTTAGTCCTTTAGTGAGCCACTTGCTTATAACTAGAGAAACTGGCTGAGGCAGCTGACATGAAGGAGTGGGTTTGAGCACCTGGGAAGGTGGGAGGTGAGATAGTCCCTCCCCATTAGCCCATCAGCTGGCTTGAGCACTGCCCCCTCCACCTTTCCTCTAAGGATCTTCAAAACTCTTGGTTTTCTTGTCTCTGAAGTGCGAGACTTTTCCCCATGGTTCATGGGACTGGTGCACCTCAGAGGATGCCCTTGGCTCAGTGCTGAAGCTGGAAAGTGGTCTCTGTCTTAATCCACCTCCTTAGAATCATGAAATAGAACCACAGAATCATTATGGTTGGAAGGGACCTCCAGGGTCATCAAGTCCAAAGTGGTCTCTGTCGTACTCCATCTCCTTGGCCACGCACAAAGCACAGGCTCAAATCAGTCAGAACAAGGCTGCAAACAGGGAGAAAACCTTCAGCACAACACCTTGGATGAAAAACCAAGGGATTCTGGTAAGAGGAGACTGTACCTGCAAGAGGACAACTGCTACACGAATATGAAGCTTCCCCAAAACCTGTAGCTCTGCACAGACATCCAAGCTTTGCTGTGCACCACCATGGACTGCACATCTGTGTACCAAAACACACTAAGATTCACCAAATGTCAACAGACAGAAAAAGCTGGTTTTGTGTAGAGGTTTCAGCCAAATTCTGCTGCTTCCTGGTAGGTGCTGCTGGGGAGAGGTGAGGTCTCTGCTGTCGGGCAAATCGTGCCATGACTGATGCTTTGTATTAAGAGGGCTCATTAACTCCAAGCACTGTTTCTGAAGATGAAAAGTCGTCTTTCCACAGTGCAGGAGTTTTAACTGTGCCCTAGCTAAAGATTACCTCAACCTGCAATAAATTGAGATGTTTCACTAATTGGTTTCTTGGTTCATTAGCCAAATTGTGAGTATGAGGGAAATGGAAAAACCTCAGAATGAATTTCCCTTGCAATCCTTGATTTAAATGGTGAATGATAATTTTTATGTTGAACAAAACACGTTATGTGATTTGCAGAGATGGAGTTACTTTTTTGCTTTGGGATCGTTTGCCACCTTTAAAACTTTGTGGGGAAAATGATCCTGAGCTCTGACTCATTCTGGCATGGTGTGACACCAGGTTGGAAAGTATAATCATTATAGTATATTGTAATAATCTCAAATTTTAAACAGAAGCACTTTGTCATGGGAAGTTCCTTCTCAGATATTGCTTTAAGTAGTGAGATAAGCAGCAAAAATCTTTGAAAGTTGGCTTTACTGCAGTGGATGCTTTGGTTTTATTTCCTTTATAGCCATAGACAAAAACACTATGTGTCCCTAGTTTACTCTTTCCAATGCAGTGCACTCGGCTAAAAATCAAAGATTAACTCTGAGCAGCTAAAGGGAACAAAATCCACTAATTCATCGAGGCGAACGCTGTAGAATTTAATCTGTTTTATGAATTTTCTGCCATTGATTGTTACCACGTGGTTGTGGCATGGGAGGTCATTTCTGAGCACTGAATTGCTGGTTGTGTGGCAGTAAAAAAAAGAAGGCTAAGAGGTTAAATTAAAGAAGCTGCTAGAAGTTATTTTTCTAAGATGAATGTATATTATCTAAATTAATGACAGTAAACCTCCAATTAGCTGAATGTTGATGCGGAATTACAGCTTTATAAGGTAAATACATGTTTTCTGGAGCCAAAGGGTTGGGTAAGGAAATGTTTAGCCTGCAACTGTAACAGGGTTACAGGTAGATGAACGTTTTCTGTGTATTGGGGCACGGTGACCTCACTGCTGTTGCTGACAAATCTTTACAATAAATTTGTCATTGCTTCCTAGCAGCAATACAGACTATGAAACTTATGACCTTGCTCTCTAGAGTACCCTGCCATTATATGGGATGGGCAAAAGCCTAGACTGTGTGTCTTTGTTTTCCAATAAACAGCTTAGCTTTTATTTTAGAGCAGAGATTTCTTCTTCAGCCCAGTGCATGTTGCTTTGGCACAAATAAGTTTGAAGTAGAACCCCTAAACTTGTTTCTGCTTAGTTAATTTACTGAATTCCTCTGTAAACATACATCAAAGACAACAACAGTTATGAACTCCCTTTGTTGTGGCTTTTGCAGTTTATACATACTAAAAGAATTGCATAATGGAGTTTCTTGAAGAATTTACTCCTTGGAAAGAGTAGAATTTTCTTGCAGATTCTTTGTGTGAAAGGTGAGTTAATCTCCCAGATGCGTCATCTCACAGTAAAACTCTGCAGTTGCTCACATTCATGAATACTCATTTAGCTGTGTGCAGGAGTTCACTATCACAATGGCTTGGAATGCCAGCAAAAATTCTGATCTGTAAAAAAAACAAAACCAAAAACCCACAAAAAAACCCCAAACAACAACAAACAAAACAAAAAACCAACCAACCAAAAAACCCCTAAGAAACGAAATTCCAACCAATCCCTCAAAGCAGTAACAAAAAAACACCCCCAAACCACCTTTGCATTATTTCTTAAGGTCCTAAATATTTCTAAAGGATGCCCACAGAATCTTTTATCTATGCCCTGTGATGGGAACATAATAACAACACTGGGTCAGAGCATCATTATCCTGATTCTGGTCATTTAGGTTCATAATTTAGGTGTCGAGCAGAAAAAATATCCTCTAACGTGCTTGTATCTACCCAGTGGTTTCACATGTCCCAGTACCTCTTCCTTACACATCTCATGAAAGCTGCTGGTGAGTTCTGCAGATCTCTGCAATATTGCTGCTTTTTGACTTTTGCTGACAAGTCCCAACTAATTTAGTGTCAGTATTTTGCAGTAGCGGCCCTCATTCTGGGAGAATATCAGTTCTTAGTATACTTCCGCTGGTTTAGGATGGAAATTGAGTTTAAGGGGATTTTGAGGTGCTGCTGTGTGTATTTTGTTAATTTTCCCAGCTTATCTTCTTACCCAGTATATTTTCCTTGCTCCTTTGTCAGCCAGGTCTTCTATCATTTCTATGTAACTTATACTGGGATTTTTTTCAGTGCCCTCTGATTTATCATAATCCAATCATATTTATGAGATGCCCACGGCATGAATATCCCTTTTTTAAAAAATAATCAGGCATTTCTGGATTACTCACTACTATTTTTATGCTCCATGTATAAATGCAGTCTTACTTGTCTTGACTCTTCTTTGCAATTATTTTTTTTAATGTAAAACTCTCCCTCTCCACACTGTCCAAAGACACAGAGACTTTTATAATCAACTTTTCTTCAGCTGTTATTTGGAGAGAAAAATAAAACAAAATAAAAACAACCAAGGAAACTCTCTCAGCTTTAAAAGCATTAACTGTGCTGTTCTCTTCTGGTGTAGATGGAGCCAGGCTTTCTTTGCAGGCCTCCTCCTTAGTCCCCTGGGTTTTCCCAGTAAAGCTCTCCCCTTTCCTTCTCTCCATTGCATTTTCCTGCACAGGCTCTGTTGCACTGCTCCTGCACTGCTCTATTGGGATGGGACTGGTTTTTTTCTGTGAGAGTTTTCCTTTTTTTCCCTGCATCCACCTCCATCTTTCCCAGTTTGTGTATCTGTATTTGAGGAGAGATGCCTCTCCTGAAAGCTGAGTGATATTTCCAACACATGTAATCAAAGGCAAAGAGTCATATATGTTGCTTGACCCATATCACCTGCTGGACACCAGCCCACCTTTACCTAAATTCATTTTTTCCTAGCTTTAATCCCCACTGCTGTTTATTTTACATTTCTAGCAATCTTTAAGAGACATTTAGCAAAGGCTTTGGATAGAAGATGAATTCCAAAATCCATAGCTTTTCCTCATACTGTGTTTTCAAACTGAAATCCTCTTGAAAGGTCACTTGGAGGCTTGAAATACTTCTTGTTGATTTTTCTCATGGTGATTGACTAGCCATCAAAATCATCATGCTCTTCTACTAAAACAGAATAAGTGGTTACATTTTCTTTTCTTGTCAAGAAAAAGCCCACTGAACTTCTTTGATATAACTGCTGGTGGAGCTGCATTGTGCACAGCTAGCATGGATCAGACCAAACAGTGCAGACCCTGCTGTGCAGAGGAGAAACCATTTCATATATGTGTGCTGCAGTTAAGAGAAAGCACTGATCATTTTCAAAATGTCTATGATGGCTGGTTTATTTTCACAGCTCGGCATGGCAGAGTTTGTGTTACAATAGTTCTGTGCATCCCCAGTGAGATGTCATGGTGACTTCTTTATTCTCGGTAGCTGCTTTGTACAGGGCTCTTTTTGTTGAGTGAATGGTCTTGGTCATCACACTAATAACACGTGTTTAGTTGTTGTACAGTCAATGATGGATGTGTTGTATGGGGTAAGGTATTTACAGCTGGAGGCTTGGTTGGATATCCTCTCACCAAGTCTGGCTGAAATAAGGACTATTGAATTCACAGCTCTACCAGCAATCCCCAATAGTGTATAGTATCACAGATGTTTTATGGTAGATTGAACACTGAATTGACAAGTCCTGTGAGGAGTGACTAAGGGAACTTGGGTTGTTCAGCCTGGAGAAAAGGAGGTTGAGCAGAGACCTTCTTGCTCTCTACAGCTCCCTGAAAGTAGGTTGGAGCGAGGAGGTGGTTTGTCACTTCTCCCAAGTAACAAGTGGTAGGACAAGAGGAAATGGCCTTAAGTTGCGCCAGGGGAGGTTTAGGTTGGATATTAGAAGTCACTTTTTCACTGAAAGGGTTATCAAACACTGGCACAGGCTGCTCAAGGAGGTGGTTGAGTCACCATCCCTGGAGGTGTTTAAAAGATGTGTAGATGTGGTGGTTAGTGACATGGTTTAGTGGTGGATTTGGCAGAGCGTTAGGTCCATGGTTGGTCTTTTCCGACCAGAGCGATTCTAGGATTCTATGAAAACAGTGCCTGACTTTTTGCCTGATTGTGTAAATGTGGATCGGGCAAAGCAATGAGCTTTGCTTTTTTTGTTTTTTACTTAAAAAAAAATATTGATCTATGTGTTACAGATTTTTGTTACCTTTTTTTTTTTGTCAATGTTGAAAAATGAGCGCTGCATGGCACCAGTCCTACTGATATGGATATGAGGAGAAATTTCTTTACTGAAAGGGTTGTCAGGCCCTGGCACAGGCTGCCCAGGGCAGTGGTGGAGTCCCCATCCCTGGAGGGATTTAAAAGCCATGTAGATGTGGTGCTGAGGGCCACGGTTTAGTGGTGGCCTGGGCAGTTGTCAGGTTTACAGTTGGACTCTGTGACATTAAAGGTATTTTCCAACTTAAGTAATTCTGTCATTCTAAGTCAGGAATGATTGAAGATTGTTCTATATATAAATAAAATATGGCCCCAGCACTACCATATGTGCAAGGATCAAATTGTTTCTAAGACGTTTTTACAAATGTTGAAGAAAAAAACCTGAAGTTTTTGGCCAGATGATAACTTCTTTCAGCACTGACCTCCCTACATATGAGTTTGAAGCCATTGTAATTATAAAGCAGAATGAGAAAGTAACCTTACATGTGTCATCTCAGTATTGTATTCTTTTTGAGATTAGTATATCTCTGTTGCTCCTCTCATGGCCTTAAAACACTTTCCCCTTTAGATTCCAAGCTTTAATGATCCAGCTTTGCATTGACAAAATGCAGACCATCAAGTTATGGTAGAAAAATGTTAATATTGTACAGGGATTTATTTTTTTTTAAGTTTTTCTCTTTCTTGGGAGAAGATAGCTAATGGAAATGAGGCAATCATTGCTGAGAAGCTAAGTTACAATATTTTGTTTCTCCAATACAAAGTGCCAAGCCTTTTAAGAAAATGGAAGATGGTAAATGCTTTATGGAACTCGGTAACAAAAATATAATATCTCTGTGTATCCCTCTTTATAAAAGCTGCAAATCTGGTTTGACTTGCAAAGAGTGAAAAAGTAAATTGTATATAATTTCTGCAAGAGAATTAGCTTTTATTTATTTAAGAAATCAGTGTTTATTATAACTTACGCATTTGGAGAAACAGATTTAAAAAAACCCATACCCTCTTGGATTTACGGTGGGAGTTGTGTGTTTGGTTTTCATCACAATTAAATAAAACCTTATCCTTAGAAGAAAAGAACTATTAAATATTCTTCAATTCTTATTAAATGTTGTTCAATTCAGTATAATCCTGTATCATCTTCTATTTGGCAGCTGCACAGCAGCTGTTTGCTCACTGTCATTTGATTAATTCTCTTACTGTTCCAGAGTGTAATATACCTAGTTTGTTTAGAGAAAGGGAATATGTTTCATAATTAAAAATCCCTTTTACCGCAGTTACTGCATCTTTGCAGATTTAATTAGGTCTCAGTCCCTTCCAAATCGTGTAAGTCAAAGGTCCCTTCTTACTTGTCCCTGAGGCATCATTACAAAAAGTCCCCAGATGGAGTCTAGTTTCTAACTGATGACTTTACCATATAGAGGCTAATTACTTCTAATCTTACACATTGATGAGACTGTATTTTATGTCTCTGAGCCACTGAAACTGTAACTGCCAAATTATCCTCTGCTGTAATGTGTGGGTTATTTCTCCATTAAATGGACTGGCTCCACAAATGACGATCCCTTCCTGCCAGGCTCTCGCATTTTTAAACCATAATTATTTCTGGCGCACGGTTCCATCTGATGAGCCCTTGTTAATCCATGTTATGATCTCGGATAAGCTGCTAGTGCCTGGCTGGTTTAAGCCAGGAAAGGATGAGCAGAGCAGGGGAGTCGGGAGCCTGGGGAGGCTGGGGTGCTGCTCTCTGGGGCTGCAGCTTGCTGGCTGCGGTACACTTAGCCCTGCCTTGAACCGCCAGCTCTTTCTTTTTATGAGCAATAACTTCCATCAGATCTTTAAAAGGAATGACTCAACACTTTCACCTTCTGAGAGGTAAAAATTGTATTTGGAAGTCTATAATGCATGAAGGTGTTGGAAGCCTAATCTAGTCTAAGCTGTCTTCAGTCAGCCCTCTCAAGCACGGGGGAAGAGAAATGAATATCTAAAAAGCAGCAAATAACTACAATTGCGCTCTGATTTCATGGCTGTGTGAGATAGAGGTCAGGAACATAAAGCTGTTCATTCCTTCATCCAAGACAGCCGCTGTTATCATAACTTGCTGTAGGCAAAGGTATGGGGAACTCCTCACTCAAGGAAATACCATGTTTTATTACTCGATGCCATATGGGCTTCCTTCACTGCTTCATTCTCTTAGTTCTGACCCAGCCTGACGGGCCCAACCTTGGGGTTGGCTCCCCAAAGGAGGGGTTTATTCCAGGAATCTGAGAGTAAAGTTATAATAATTTGGTTTTAGTATATTTCAGATATTAATCTAGCTCTGCCAATAAGTAATTACTATCTAGGAGTTTTGATAGAAAAGCAGGGGGTCTGGAAGGATAAATTTTGGAGATGATGGAACTTTCTCTTGGCTGGTTTCAGGGAAGTCAATAACACCTTATTGATTTGGCTATTACTTTTTAAAAGCAACAAGGAACTAAGTTGGCAGTGCTGTCTGGGGAGGAAAAAAAACCAAACATCAAAAAAACAAAACAATGAAAACCCCATACCCTGAAAATCCTGGGAAAATCCTAGTGCCATCACTATGACTACCACTGCCAGAAACATTAACTTATACCCTAGGTGCAGAAATATTTTGTGCTCGGTTTCAGTATTTTATTAAGCTTAGAAAACAAAGGCATCAACCCACCACCTAATTGTGGACTAATAAACTTTCCTTAAATGTTGAATGAAGTCTATAAATCTGCATTTATATACCTGTCAGCATTCTGGCCAAGATGTTACTCCCAATTTTACTCTAATGCAGTAACACTTTTAGAGTCATAAGATGCTCCTAAATCAATCTGACACAGACTAGACTGATCATTCAAAATAGTGAGTTCAGTCTAGTGCACAAGAAGCATTTTTGCTCTTTTATTTTAAACACCATGAATGACTTGCTGAGATTTTTGTTCCTTTGTTTACACAACAGATAACTTCTATCTCACTAAGCATCCAAATAGTACAATTACTTATGGGTGTAGTTTTTTTTTCTTTTTAAAAAGACAATATCCTCAAAGCCTATGTTTTGATCTCTTTAAGGGGGCCAAAACCTTTAACCCAAATGAATGTAGGATTAAGCATGCTGTTGTGCCTGCAGTTGCAGGCATCCCTGTGGCGTGTCCGTGTGCTGTAGGTTTGTGATTAACAGGATATATGAAGCAATGTACAAAGAGTTGCCCTGACTTTGCTTTTTCTTTCTTACTGTTATCTGAGCTTAGTCTTTTGAGTGATTAAAGCAGCATGTGAATCTTGTGCTAATCTTCTAAAGTTAGCTTCAGTTGGTAGGATTTTAATTTACAGGAAATTCTTCTTGTAAAAATTGGCCTTTTGGTCTCAATTCTTTTGAATAATGCAGTACTCCATAAAATCAATACCCATGCATACACATCTGTCTATCATTCTCAGTAACCAAATTGCATGTATGTACCATGGGAAGAAAAATAAGATCCAACAGGAGAATAGATGGCCCTGGTTTAAAATAAAATGTCACTGGCTTGTGCCCCTGTTTGTCTCTTCGTGGTGGGGCAGCTGTGGGAGGGCTCTCAGCACTGATTTATATGCACCCCACTAAAGGCCAAGCTCTTCTTCATTTTGCTTTTAGACATAAAAGTCACCAAAGTAACTTTCTGAATGGACATAAATATGTCCATTATAAACCCAAGAAGTAAACAGCAGAAGAGCAGCCAAAACTCCACTCCATCCTAATAAACACTGGAAGTTACATGAAGCAATTTCAAGTAATAAAATAAAGACATCTACCTGAGCCCATTGGCCCAAGAAAATGAGGATAAAAAGATGTAGTAGTGCTGTGAGAAAGGTGAGGGAGGATACATGCTACTAAGAAGTGAAATTGTTATTTCTAGAAGCATAGTTGGTATAAATGAAGTTCTTCACTGTCTGTCACAGCTACCTGCAGTGGTCTTGCAGCTGGAATTTGGCCAGATCACTATCCAAAAATGGGAAAGTGTGGGCCCAGCAGCAGAGTGACAGCCATGAGTGTCCCCACAGTAATGCATTAGTTAGCCAAGGTGACCCCAGCATGTGAAGAAAGTTGGGAACTGGATTTTCACAAGGATTCAGAAACCAGGTAGAACTTGTTATTGTGTTTTACCCATACATATAATTATTAAGTCAGTTAATGTGACTGGCAGTGAGCAGTGCACTGGCACAGGGTATGTGCAAGTCCATTGCAAGGAGGTTGGGTTAATAATGAAACCTATTCCATAAAATGCTGACTGTTTACAAGGAATTTTTCTTCTGCACTTTTGCTTGAGTTAGAGAAGGTGAGGGAGGAGAGTCATGCAGCATCATGAGAGAGTTCAAGCTGGGAACCAGCCCAAAATGGAGAGCAGAGCCCCCAAAATGCAGTCTACACAAGAGGCACAGCAACGTAGATAGGCTGTAGAGTTTTATGTCTAAATTTCCAGAAGAATCTCTCCTAAAATTAAATTCCACCTGAACATCTCCTTTGCCAAACTCTCCAGGCTTGCACAGGCTCTCTGCACAAGGACGGATCTCCCCCACTCCCACTGCAAAGCTCAGTGTTCTTGGCTTCAGACAGATCATCACCTGGTCACGTTCCAGCTGAGAAACCGTGTCTCCAGTATGGGGTTGTGAGTTCTTAACATTCCCTTTGTTAAGCTTGAAAATGCTCTGTAATGTCCTATAGGTCATTCTGCACCTTCTAGCTGGAGGATTTAATGGTAGTTAATTTTAGAGAGAATATCGATAATGACCAGAGAGGTTTTTGAAAGCACATTCAGTAGTCTACCTCCTGTAACTTGTGGACCTGAAGAGACCTTTGGGCTCAATTCTTCTCCCAGAGCACCCAGTGGGAAGACTGAAATTGAGAGGGGCGAGAATTTGGTTGGGGGGGCTGTTCTGGATAATAAGTGCAGTTAATTATTTAATGGCTTATGCGTTGGCTCTGGATCAGAGATTGTCACTGAACAGAACAACTGTAGGACAAACAAAGTGGTGGTGGTAATCATCTGTAACAACTTAATTTTGCCTTCAATAGATAGTTACTTCAGCATCTCGTTATACCAACCTAAGCTGTTCAGTTATTATTCACACTGCATTATTCCAGGTATTCTCTGTAGTGGAATGGTGGTACCCAGTGCTGTGCCTATCCCAGTAGGCACATTTAGGAAGGTGACTACTCAGGTAATGATTTGCTACCTGACTTCAAACAGAACAGATGTTGTACATGATTATGTCTAAGGTACAGCAAAACTAGGGTCAAGCAGTTATGGCATCATTAGGTTGGCCTCCAGCACTTAACTTTTCTTTAAGTCTCTCAATTTCCATAACCTTAGCATGAGATTTCCATATTTCTTTAGAGAATGAAAGCAAAAAGATGAAATTAAAAATACAGGCTAACAAGAAAGGTGATTTTGTGAGCAGCAGATCTGATGAAGCCCATGAGTTGGCATCTTGAGATCCAAGTCTAGCCCTGGTGCTCCTCCCTCTGGCTTGCACTTCATTGCCCATCCCCTCTTCCATCTGTCCCCGATGCCTCCTCACTGCTCCCAGGACAATGAGCAGCACCTGCCAGGAGCGATGTGGCACTGGGGATGTCCTGCCTGACTGGTAAGCATGTCTATGGGTCAAACAGGGTGAGATTCTCTCTGTGGCAGCCTCTCATTTCTCCAAAACCACTGATTTATTTTGGTTTTGCATTAAGCTAGTCGGAGATCAGCTATTGACCCTTCTATCATTTTGGCTGAAGCAACGCACAGCCTCAAAAGGCCCAGGTTGGACAGACAGAAGGACAGAGCTTAAATCAAATTCCTTCTGGAAATCAGGCTAAAAATACGATCCAAGTAGAGAGCATAGTGCAAAAGGGTTGTGGGAGGGTTTGCTGTTGTTGGTTTTCAATTGTTTCACTAGTAGTAAACAATAATTAGGAAAAACCAGGACTTCTAAAACCCAGAGACAACTTTTGTGCAAGCACAGTGTTGTCCAGTGGCCTTATGCCAGAGTGAGCGTGACCCTTTGTGTTTGGCCCCGAGTCAGTCTGGGTGACCTCAGCATTAAAATGTACAAGTATGTGAATTACTTGATTCGTGGAATTAGCTCCTAGGGGATGACTATTGTGAAAATAACTATTCCCATATTGAAATATTTTCCAGCTTGGTCTGGCATCAATATGTGTTGGGGACTGTGTGTATATTTTACGAATGCAGCACTTGAAGAGCAAGGAAATCTTGCAGCAAGTAAAAGAAAACACATTTTCTTATCCATCTGTTGCAGCTCTGATGTTGCTGAGTGCAATAATTTGGGATCTGAGCTTTTAGTTTTGCACAAGAAATGGAATATACAATCAATCATGAGTTTTGGGTCGTTGCTAGGTAGCAGGTTATTGCTTCTTGGAATAGCGGCCACGACTGCCTGGTCCACGGCTGCTCGGCTGGTGGGGCTGGGTGGGTGCTGACAGCTCCCAGCCCTGCTCCTGCTCATTCAGGTGGCATCCGCAGCCAAAACAGAGCTTGAAAACTCTAAATTTTATTCCTTGTTAACCAGTATTTAAAAGACACTAAAAGCTAAGGTTCTAGGGGCTTTAACAGCTAATCATCAATTCCCAGCTTTTCTGCATTTCTGAGTTGAAAGCCCAAGTGATTAAAACCCAAACAACCAAAAGCAATTACCAGTTATCGTTTGCTGAATCTGGTGATAAAACCAAAATCCACCATGCCCTGGTTTATGTTCCTATTACTATGATATTCTTTTAATCTCTAGCGTGACCTGTGTTTCTAAACCTGTTGCAATGGAATTCAAAAGGGCTAATTCCGAGATCAAACAAATCACAGCCGCATGGTAAAAGCACTCTCTGAATAGAGATTTATTTTTCAATTTCCCTTCAAAAGGCAAATGCAGGTATTATTTCACCAACCAAAAAATTTTACCCAGCAAAATAATTATTAAGTTCAGCTGCATTGGATTTAGAGCCAAGGCAAGTCAGTGGCAACAGAAATTAATTGCACCTGGAGAGTAGTCTGAAATTATGCAAAATATAAATATTTACTTTGTGATCAAACTTAGAAATTTAACTTTTTCAGCTTCATACTTATTTAAACTTATTGTGTTTTTATCCTGTGAACACTGATTTTTTTTCTCTTGCTTTCAGCCTCCTTCATCCCCTATCATCAAGCAGTTTCTGATGTCTGTAATCACAGCAGTTAATGTGAAAGAGTTTCCCGAAAGAAGCAATATTTCAAGTATTGCACAACAATGAATGCTTCCATTATACAAAAGTAACGTGAAAAGTCTATATTAAATCTGGCATGCCTGGTGCTCCACCGAGTTTCGTTCTGCTGTACAAATTGTGCAGTGTGAAATTTGGCTTGTGTGAACATCCTGTTTCTTTGTTTTGGAAACAAAATTGGGCTGATAGAGACGTGTGTTGGAATCGCTACTTTGATGTCTTGACAAAAGCATCTGTACCCACAGCACACATCACTTTCTGGAACCACCACTGTATTAAGAGTATTAAAAAGGGGGCGAAAAAAAATCAATAAAGCAAATACCATTGTTAAGCAAAAGCACGGTGAGAAATCCCTGCAGCAGGATATATATTGAGTCATAAAATGCATGCGTAACAAACGGTGCACAGGTTTTCTCTTGTCCTTTCTGCAGTTTCTTGTTGTAAAGTTATGCTCTTCTAAAAGCAGATAAATGTAAGAAATAGGGAATGGCTGAGGCCAAACAATTACCCCTAACTCCTCTTGTGCATAAGCAACTTCAGTAAAATGTGCCCATTTGTAATTGCTACCAGCTCTGAGTAACACTGGTGGAATGTTTACCTACAAAACCCATTTGTACCATCAAACTCTGTGCGTGTTATGACCTGTGCATGAATACACGTAATAGCACTAAAATAACTCTTCATAAATATGCTTTTTGGCTGCAGAACTGCTTTTCCCTTGTTTTCTTATGCATAGTATTTGTCATGTTTACAGTCACATAAGAATTTTCTGGCTATATCAAACATTCTTGTACTTTCAGAAACGGACATGGTCACTAAAATGTGAACGTGTTAATAACAAGCTGTGAAAGGGACTCTGAGAGTGGTAGAGGAACTCTTCCAATAGCTCTTTCTGTATGAAATGTTTGTTATTTACGTCTTTATTTTGAGGATACATTAAGTGCTCAGTGGCCAATAAGCCAAATAACGTTACAACAGATACTAGTGAATCTTAGTGCAAGGGACTGAACCAGGAAGGGTATTCAAAATGCCTTAAAGTCAGAGATAAATGGAAACTGGAAAATATAAGTTTCTATGTTTCTTGGACTCTCTTCATTTCTTTGTCTCTAGCTCCTGTCTACCATCTTTTCTGTACAAACTTCTGGCACATCTACTGTTTAAATGTTTTATTCAAGTTTGTCCAACCCAAAAGTCAATGCTACGTATTTCTTGCATGAAACAGCCTCCAGCAATCACCTTGCTCTTGGTTTTTCTCCTTTGCTGCCTCCTCTGCCATGCCAGTGGTAGACTTTCAGAGCCTGTCAGGCCTTCATCTCCATTTGGTTGCCATAAATCCACCATTTCCTGCATGGTCCCAAACATCACATCTAGGACAAACCCCCTCCAGGTGATTCTTCTGCAGATGCTGATTCCAGAGCTGCTGAGGATGACTTGTTTAAAAAACTCCAAACACTTTTTTGGTATCAGCAGCTTTCCAAAGTAATAAGAAGGCCACGAAACAGGAACTTTGACAAGAAACCAAAGGTGTCATCTCCCTTGTGTTGCCCCTTACCTTGGTGTGAGGATAGAGCACCTCAGACAGGAATCACATTTGCCAGGGTTGCCTAGAGGGGAGTCCTCTCCTTCAAGGAGAGTTTGGATTTTGGCTGCTCATGCACAATCTCTCACTGCTTTGCAAAATCCTTTTAGGAAAGTTTGCCCAAATTATACAGAAGTATCTATATCCTAGAATCATGATGAAATATATAGACAATATTGCACTGCTTTTAGTGGTTCAAGAGATGGTTGGAAACCAGGCCCATCAAAGTGGGGGAAATATGGAGCTTCAAGACCTCCATTGCTTGGTTCCTCAGCACTGAGAAGCCTGATAGCTTGCTCTAGTTCCTTCCCTCACTGCAACAGGAATAAGAACCCGTGACGTTTATGGCATCTCTTCCATTTCAACAATGAAACTACTGAAGAAAAATTCTGAAAGAGAACAATTTGGCTGTTAAACAATATCCCTCGAGATCCATCCCAATTTCCACACCTTACATATATCCTTCCTCTAATGCCCTGTCTTTGAGGTCCCCATCCCCCTCCTACCACACTTCTTTATAAAGATATCAGAAGAGCTCCAGGAGGGAGCACCCGTGACAAACCACGTTATTTAGATTGAAAAAATCAAACCTCTATCAGTTAAGTCTTCCTGTGTACTCCCATTTGAGCCCTTCGCCTGAGTTATGTCCACACAGCTGGGCTTTGGGCAGGTTGGTTGAGTTAGTTACTGCTTCTAGGGACTGAGATTTGTTAGCTTAAGCTTATACTGCCTAGAGAAACCTAGGAATGTATTTCTCTCCACACCACCAAAAACTAAATTTTTTAAAAAAAAGAGAGGAAAAAAAAAAAAAAAAATTGAAGGAGGGAAAAAACCAGAAAGTGAAGCATCTGCTTAATTTTGTCTCTGTGTGTGTGATGGATATACTGGGGATGATTTCCCCACTTTATTTTGTTAAGTGAAGATAAAGAATAATAGTAATGCATAACGAAAGCACAATATTTTTTCTATTATGCATCGGTTTAAAGATAAAATTCCTGTGCTCTTTCTAGCCCCCTGATGAGCACCTTGCTTCTAATGGCATGGATAATGAGAGATTTATGACTTCTGGCTTTTTGATAGCAGACCAGAACTCATTTGTCCGTTCCGTGGCAGATCCTGTAATCATCTCTGCAGGCAGCCAGCTACAGCTTCAAGGTGTGCAAGCAGGGAAACATAATTCAGTTAACAAATCTCATGATGCTACTTGTAATAGAAGAAAATCCATCCTGACATCTTAAAAAAATATTTTTCTCTTTTGTTTACATAATGAATCCTGTTCAGACTTAAATGATTTCAGGCTGTTTTGCTTCCTCTGATTTGTAAATCTTCCCAACAAAGCTGCCTTAAAACACTGTTGTTTTTGTGTGGCTGTGTTCAAGTACCTCCTTTTGTGGCGAGGTACTTGTTTGTATTGGTTTGGCTTTTGTCACGAGGAGAAAGACTTCAAGAAAAGAGTCAGCAGCTGCTCTCCTCCTTTAAATATATGTTGCTGTTTGATCCCCATTGTAAGTAGGTGCACACTACTTCTTATAAGAAGTTTAGCAACGATGTTGTAACAGGTCTGAGGTACTCTGCTATTGTCATCCTCTCTTGATGGGTAAGTACAGTGTGATTTCAAGCTGTGTTTGTGTTACCAGAATGATATTGTCTGCTCCTTAAGTATCTTAGTGAAAGCTGCTGTCTCTTCTTACATGGACATTGCTGAATGTTAAATCCTGCAGAGATGAAAATTAAGTGTATTTTTATGAGATCGTGGATTTTAATCCACGTGTGGCTGTGGGGCTGCCTTCCTGCCCTACCTGTGCCCCATCTTCTCTGGGATGGCCTTCAGACCATCGTCAACACAACACCTCACCTCTTCCTTGAACTTAACATCACTTCTGCAGGCTCAGGATAATGTCCATGAGGGATGGTAAGGCTGTGGCTACGCCAAGGCTTTCTGGAGGTGCATCATTCTCTCCACTAACAAGTAAACACAACGTTTGCCGGTAGATACACTATAAATCAATGCAGTATCAGCAGGGACTTCAGCATAAGGTGGGATTTTCATCATTCATCTGTCTCTACTTTTAGTACCAAGTATGTGAACTTTAGCTTCATTGTTCAGTTTTATTTTAGATGATGACAATGCTCTCTGCAATTTTATGATAGTCTTTCTTTATGACACATGAGGAAGACCAGAAGACGAGGATTTAGTTCTGGAGTTCATTCTGACTTGGCTTTCATCTCAGATGTATCTGTAATGTCCGGATGGTTTTTCTGGATGACTCACTTCAGATCTGAAGAAGTGAATTCTGATCTCTCCCAGCCCTTGCTGAGAGGGAGCGTGGTGAATCTTTAATGATGACATTCTTTTCCTCAAGGCTTCCTCAGGTATTTGAATTAAATAAGTCATCAGAAGATTTAAAAAAATCTAATGTTTTAAACAGAATACTTCATTTCTTCAAGCTGATTTTAATTATATAATTTACCTGCTGATAACTTACAGTAGGAATAATACATAGAAGGAGAAAGACTTAAAATTTAAGTGATGCTGGGGATATTGTATTAGCTGAGTGATTGTTCTGAAGCCTTGCCCTGCAGCCAAGCCATCAATGCCCTTTAGCTCTCAGGTCCAAAGACTTTTGACCATCATCTTTGGGTAAAGAAGAGTGTTGACCTGGAGGCTATAGGTACCATGGCTGCCACAAACCTGGCTAGGAGCCTGTCTTCCCTTGCAGGTCTCTTAGGTGCTGGTCTAAGGATCCACAAAAGAGACAATTTTTTGGTAAAGTGGAGAACTTTTCCCCTTTTCACACTGGTATATTTATTCTGTGATGCTGTTTCATGATGTTCATTATGTTTGGCACTGGAATGGGCTGCCCAGGGAGGGGGTGGAGTCACTGTCCCTGGGGGTGTTCAAAAAAGGGGTTGATGAGGCACTTGAGGCCATGGTCTGATGGTTAGGGATATGATGGGATAAAGGTTGGACTTGATGACCCTGGAGGTCCCTTCCAACCATAATGATTCTATGATGTTTTGAGGGGAGCACTGGAGGTTAGTGGAGCCTCCAGGGGAGTTTGCTTTGGGGTGATGGTGGTGGCTCAGAGGCAATGGCAGATCTGGTCAGTGCAAAGTAAGCAGGGCTTGGAGCAGAGCAGAGGAGACCAGAACTGCTGACATGTATTTGAAATTTGTCAGCATATGAATAGTAAATGAATGAAATATGCAACTTTTGTGACAAAAACTGGGAGCCAGGACCAGTGGTCTAAAGTCATTTCAGCTCTGCCTGGTGTCACTTTGGATGTCATCAAACAACATATCCCAACGTTTACCTAGGGAGGTTATGGATGCTGCTTCCCTGCCAGTGTTCAAAGTCAGGTTGGATGGGCCTTGGAGAAACCTGGTCTGGTGGGAGGTGTCCCTGCCTGTCGCAGGGGGGCTGGAACTGGATGGATCTTTAAGGTCCCTTCCAACCCAAACCATTCTATGATTCTGTGGCAGTCTGTGTCTAGCAGAGACCTGAAATACTGGCAAACTAACATTATCCATGGACTGTTTTCATGTGTGTCTCTAGTTTTGTACAAAACTGGCTGTCTACAAACTGGGCTGTCCCGTGCATGCCAAATATTCGCAGCGTGCTATTTTTCACCAGCACCCTCACCTTTGCAATCTCTCTGTGTTTTAGCAAGCTGATTTACAAGTACATCTTTTCTGAATCATTATCAGAGCTGGCTGCCAGTTGGCCCGAGGCAGACATCCAGGCACTCGAGACTGGGAGAATCGGTTCCAGCTGCACTCCGTAATTAGGAAAACCCTGGTCTGTAGCCGGATGTCCAGATGCCTTGCCAAGGAGCGTATCATTTGGTTCAACAAACAGTATTTGTGGGGGAAAAAAATGAAAAGAGTGAAGATGTAATAGGACAAAGTTCAAATGCAACAACTGCTCCTCTCTTCCTCATCCCATCTCCCGTTTGTAAGCTGGAGAGGTGGGTCACGGTGGGAGGGGAGGGTCTGTGGAGGTTAAACAAATCCTCAGGATTTCAACTCGGAAATAAGTTTCTCATACTCCCCACAGAGATGGAAAGTACTTGAAATGCCATTTCTTTCATGCTTTCGCACCAGGGGAAAAAAATGAACTTTGCTTTTGGTTTGTGTAACAAGAGTTGCAGCGCGTTGTGCTTTGTCAGCAATGAGAATCGGTATGGAAGCTCTCTAGGTGACACATCTCAGCTAAACCCTTGTGCTCCCCAAAGTGTCCTCATTTCAAACACAGATTCAAGTTTGGGGCAATTTTTGCTTGTTCTGTTGACATGAATTAACAAATGTGAACCTTCCAAGAATAGATTTAATAATGTCATGAAAAATACCAGAACTTTTGCCACCAATGCCATTTAATCTATTTCAGCAACTCAATTAAAAGACTTGCCAAAAGTTTGAGTGTTTTCCAACAGTAGGGTTCCTATAATAGTACGAGAATGTCCTTGCACAGGATATGGTACAAAATGCAATGCAAAACTCCACTCTGGATGATCTAGCAAAGAAGATAAATATTTCCTCCTCTTCTTCCCACCTCACTTTGTCCTATCTCTCCTGCTTCAGAAACAGTTACTTTTTAAAGCTAAATAAGGAAGAATTAACTAATCTATTCCAAGGGACCTGTGTGAAATTGGAAGGTCCTACCAACAGATAATTGCTAACCTAAGGAGGTTACTTTGATAAGAAAAACTTGTATGCAATCAAATGTGTGGACAACTTGTTCTTGCTTGACCCTGTAGTTTTCAGTCTTTCTCTGTGCTGAAAGCACATTTGAATGAAATTCATAGAACGCCATCTGGCAGAACGTGCCTGTCTGGATCTGATTTATCTCCAGCCAGCCTTCTGGATTTCCTTGCACACTAGTTGACATTCACAAGTTGATGTTCTCCTGTTGTAGCTTTCCAGCTCGATCTGAGACAACTGTGGTCTTATTGTAAAGCACTTGAGGAAAATACTGATAACTTAGTTGACATTGGTGCTTTAATTATGTACTTTTTTTTATCAAACCTTTGGACTTTTTTAGGTCTTGCCTTAATTCAATCCAAGAATTTCTTCTTTATCCTTCTCTGCAAGTTATTCCCTGTTTAGTAATTTTAATTAGTAAATAAGACAGGATATGTAGCAGCTCTTCATCATGAAGGTATTTGCATGCAACTCACCGGAGTGCTGGTATACTGAAAATAACATTTCCATAAGGCTCAGCCAGCAGTTACCCCAATCCTTCTGCTTGCGGACACAGGTGGGTTTTGTCCTTCCCCATAAGACCAGGACCTCCTCCTCACCGTGTGCCACAGCAGGGTGAGGAGCAGGCTCCAAGGGCATCTCGCCCATGGGTTGTGCCAGCAGTTACCATGATCCAGTGCTAGATCAGGTTCACTGCATTTTCACAGATTGCAACTGTGTGCATTATTTCTTTGCCAAAAAACGTGTAATGGGCACTGTGCTCCAGCTATTTTTCTTTTTTTCCCTGCTGTGGCTAATGAGTTCAGCTGTTTTCTCTGTTGCTTAGGACGTTCTTTTGCTCAACGACAAAAGCAGACCTCCTTTTTCCATGCCAGCTGTGAATATGCACAGTGGCATTGGCATCTTAGTCAACTTTATTAAAGCAGAAGGTTCATCAAGCATCCTGTTAGTGTTTTATGATTGCTGTGCTGTGGTAGGACTCAAGGAGATCTCTCCATCAGGGATAGACCTGATACCTTCCCCCTCTTTCCCTTCCACTCTTTGGCTGTATCCAAGGAGATGAAGTCATGAAGCCTGCTATGGTGGATGTGCTTTAATGAACACTTCTATAAGTGAAGCTGATTCCTTTGTTAATATAATGTTACATGTAAACTGAAATTCTGCTTAGTAAAAAATGATCAACTTCTGTGACAGGCTGTCTACATGAAAGAAACAAATTACAAAAGGTCTACTGGTGGTGTGACTTGTTGCTACACAGCAACAGCCAGTAATGTCAAGGGATTTCAGGCCAAATAGAGAATTTTTGAAAATTAATTTTGGATGCTTATTAAAAAATAGAGAGTAATGTAATTTCTGGCAAAATTACTGACAGCAAACGTAATGCATCATTGTAATAGCCCAGACTCTGTGCTGTAGGGAAATGAGCTCTGTGTAAAAGGCTGCAGACAGGCCAGTGCTCACAGCAAAGGATGACAAAATCAGAGACTGATGCAATAGTCACCACTGAATTAGAAAAATTATGATGTAATAGAACTTGTGAATATGATTTAAAGTTACTGTAGTTCTTTAAACGTGAAGGTGACTTATTTCAAATGAAATCAAACTCAGAGCACCAACGTGCTCTTTGTGCTGATTTGTGCTCCCAGTTTTGCAGGCTACTCAAAAGTGGCATTTGCTGAAATCCACATTTCCCATCTTCCCTGAATCCTCCACGCTCCTGCCTGAAGCCACGGAAATCAAAAGGGGAGATGTTCAAGCTTTGGATCAGCCCTGACACTGCCCACAAACCATCTTTGCAACAGGATCCCAGGGGTGTTTCAAGTGCCTCTCCTGGGAAGAGGGAGAAATGGGATCCCTCCGATAACAAGATCCCAGGGCAATCAGATCATTTACCATAGCTCTTTCCCTCCCTTTGCACTCCATTTAAAACCACATTTTCTAACTCCTTCAGGACACTGAAAGTAAGGTTACTCTGTGTTTTCCCCCAGGAGTGGCACAAAAGCAATGGGGCAGTAACAGTCAGAGGACATGCACGGACCTTCAGCAGGAGAGTGCTGCAGGGCGAAAATCCGGCTCCACCAAGGTAAAACAAAGAAATTAAATTTAGATAGCAGTCAGCAGAATGCATTCAGGTTTAAAAAACAATTGCTGATTGCTGAGCAGTGTGTTTGGGCTCGGTTTTGTTTAGCTAGGCTTAGCTTAGGCAGCAGAAAAGCCAAAGAAAGTGATGGCTATACGCAATTCCGTGTGCTCTTGGTGAGGGGGGGAAAAAGCCTGCATGCTTTGTGGGGGAAAAGACATTGTTTAAAACACCATGGGAGACTAAATCAAGTGTTATCCTAAATATCAGTGTGCTCTGTCTTGGATGTTCTCAAGATAAAGCCTGAGGTTTGAAGTTCACTACAATTACTTTGTGTAAGTGTGGATTTTTTTCACAAGATGCAGTGAAGCTTGAAAGCTCCCAACGAGCACGGGATGGGCTGGTCAAACCTTAGAGATCCTTAGAGATCAAACCTTAGAGATCCATTTCTTTGCCAGAGATTGGGAGGAGGGAATAATACGTATAATCAAGCAGAAAAAGGAGAAGCACAGTTATTTAAAATATTGGTGCATGAGTTTGAAGCTAATCAGGAGCATTTTTGACATGCCTTTGGATTCTTGTAGGATGTCTCCATCTGTGCAGCCCTTAACAAAAGAAATAAATGTCAAATTAACTACTGGAGCATGAGAGATGCATCCAAAATGAAGTATTTCAAAGAACATTCCTCTGCAGAAATCTCGAGGAAGTCAAGAGTTTTGGAAGGCATACAAAGGTCTTAAACCTGTAGGTAGAAGTGAATGCAATGCAGAAAATATGAGGCAAATGTTGTTACAAACCATGAAAGAAACAAAAGAGGAAGAAAATGCTTTCCCTGGGGCTGTGAAATTATTGAATTGTCAAAACCACGGGCAGCTGGTTTAAAGAGTTGATAAAATTTACTTGGCATTTTACTTTGTTAATAAACTCTTGATCTACCTCTATCTATTTGGGTTCCCAAACCAGCCTTCCTGAGATTTACAAGGACCCTGTTTTCTCTGTTGTTTCCGTGCAAGGAGGACAGGAGCAGAAGAATAGTTTTCCCTGTGGGCTTTGGTGCAGGGTCTCATCTCTTAGAAGGATGACCATGGCACCCGGAAGGTCACAGCTCTGTCACTCACATGGTTTTCCTCGAGGAACAAGAATATTATGTTTTGTGAACTACTTGTCAAGCACTGGCACTGATTATCAGATGACAGACGCCCAGATATGACTGAGATGAATTCATAACAAGCAGGAGCAGTACAGCCAGCAAATGACACCTAAACCCTGAATGAACTTGGATAAGCTTTCATTACGGAGCTAATCCTCCAATTTTGGATGCCAATTCAGTGAGGGTTTTTCCTTATAGGATCAGCAGATCTAGGAACATAGGGCAGGAGCAATCTAGCCAGTCAATTTACAGCAGCAATGAGACTAGGTCAGATGCTTTATAACATGTGACTTATGTGACCAGCCGTGTGGATAATAACAGCAGGAGATTTTAAACTCAGGTTTGCTCTTTGTCAGATGGCTTTAATGTAAAAGCACCTCCTTTGTCACATCAGGTGGAGTAATGTATGCTCTACCAAGATAGATGTTTACTGTCATGGTTGGAAAAATGAATCTGGGCCGCTGTCAATCAATCTTGGACATAGGTGGTTTTACATCCTTGATAGGTGCCACCAAGTAATGATTAGCAAGAAGGAACTAATGAATTAACATAGTGCCCAGAGCCGTTGTAGAACATTATATCACAGTTGTGGGAGGGATCATGAAGTTTTTCCATGCTTATACCTGCTGAGGTTGCAAAGCAGTCATGATTCTGGTGCCCACGTGTCCTCTGCAGCACATGATGGCATACGTGGACCTTCAGGATAATATTCCATAATACACTTAAATGCATTTAAATTCTGGCTGACCATCATGAAAGAGCAGTTTAGAGTCTGAAACTGGCAATTGCCTTTGACATGTCCATTTTTAAATAAACATAGCAGCAACAAATCCCAACTGCAACAATGGGTTAAATACTGAAAATAATAGTATAGAATATGCATTTTTAATTTTAATATTATTTTTTTCAACAGAGTTATAATGTGTTTATTGAAATCTCCCAGATAATTCAGAATTGATTTCAAGAGCGTGTGTTTTCAAATGACAAAGAAGTTAATATGAATAGAAAGTTACAAGAAATCTTGAACAAAACTGTCTGGTGTGATAGACGGTAGATGAGAAACAGTTACATATATTATGATAGAGTATGTTGATAATTTGGATCTTCTCATTTGCAGGAACGTCTGCCATCACAAAACACAAAATTGATTTCACCGACAGTCGTTTCACAGATGATTGATGAGAGTAAATCAAAAGAAAATTGGCCTCCTTCGCCTATGCAGTCCATGATCCCCCAGCCTAGTGCTTGTCACACAAAGCAATCTTTGGCTAACCATGGCTCAGTCAACCTTAACAAAGCATTTACGGCACCTCCCAGCAGATTAGAAATTCAGGCATCTTTGGATGGCACCACATCTCCATCGGACTCTCCTGTAGCAGAGGAAAAACGGTGTCAAAACCAGCAAAAAGGGTTTGCCTCCATCACTATTACGGCCAGGCGTGTAGCTGTGGGCTCCAGTGACCCAGCATGTGGAACTGGAGATCTGCAAGAGCCCAACACTATGTCCCCCAGCTTGAGCAAGGTCCCTGCTGCCCTCCATTACTGGTCTCCACTGGGACATGCAAACCAAAATGCCTCTCCATTAAAGACTTCTGCATCTTGCTCACAATTAGGTGACGAGCCACAAAAGCAGATTTTTGACCCTGGAAACAAGGAAACCAGCGTGGGTCTTCAAAGCAGTGATGGGAGAGAGAAAGTACCACCTTCCTTCATCTCATGTGTCCACTTTCAGGTTTCTCAGCAGTGTCCAAATACCATCTATTATTTAGACAAGTCGCTCAATGTTTGCCTTGACCCACCTCGAATTCAATGCCAAAAAATTCATAGATCAACGTTGTCCTTCACTATAAATTGCAGTTCGTCGAGATTAACAGCAGATGGAGTAGATGGCATAGCTAATGGAGAGCCAATAGAGGAGAAATTTCAAACCAAGCTCCTGGGAGAAAACAAGACTCCACTCAGATCAAACTTGAGTGCAGACTTAGAAAATAATGTTATTAATAAAAAGAAAACCTATGGAGGCTATTTGGGTAGTAAATACCCTTGGCGAAGTGTCTTTGTCTCTGAACTTCCAGCACTTGTGGATAAAACCAGAAGACCTAATAACATAGTAACAAAGAAAGATGACAACAAGCAGCCTGGCAGCTATCACACTACATTTTCTCTCCAGCTTCCTAATTCAAGTGATGAGGCAGGTAAGTAATTTCCATAAACCCAAGTCTGGTGGAGCAGAGGTTCAGGCTGGAACAGCCCCACCACAATGTTTTTAAATGAGCAGGTAATAGTAATCCTTGCTTCTGCAAAAGCACAGTGACTCAGAGCACAATACAGATGTTCCCAGTTCCAGGACTACCATGAATATATTTGTCATGCTAGTGATGCAGGCTGCTCATCAGATGATAGAGAAAACTCTGCCTGTATTTTCTGCATTAAGCCTCTATTTAATCATTTATAACTGTAATTTATTTATTATTTTTTTTCTCCCAGCAATGTGCAAGTGCTTAGCCCCTGAAAATAATTAGGTCTTTCTTTGTATAAGAGCTGAATTTCAAGGTGTGAGATTAAGAAGGAGATGGCTTCACTGAACTTGGTTTTTTGCTCCTTGCAATTTAAAAAGTATCATTTTCAGCTTTTATTTAGAAGGCTACGGTAATAAGCCCAGGCCTTTGTACCTAATGGCTCCGGGTAAATGATTTGCAAATCTTTAACAGATTTCTCTCAGTCATCTCCAAGCATTTTGCAAACAAAATTTTCTTCATAACACTGCTCTCGGGGATGGGAAAGGTACCGTGGGGATTGCTTCATGCCCAGAGTGGTACAGCTTCTGCTGCACGGTGCTGTGGCAGCTATTTAACGGTGCATTGGCATAACCACAGCTGAGTTTATTGACTCTCCAGAAAGGGAACATGGATGGGAAGAATGTCAAAGAGTGAGTCTGGTTTTCACCAAAAGCACTAAGGTTAAAACTTTTTCGCCCATCTATCCTTGGGCTACATTTAATTGCAGTTACCCTGTTCTTCTATGGCATTTTTGATCTAAGGTCAGTATATGAACATAAACTACTCCCCGAGATTCATTTCTACCTTCATCTTCCCAGTGTGCAAATGAAAAACTAAAGAGAAAGATGAGAACTTGCATGCAGTCTCCTGGGCTGGACAAGGTACAAGACTCAGCTGCTCCATCCCTTTGCACATTTCTGTCACTTCTGCACTCACTTTCCCGTGCCCTGAGTCTGTGGGGCTGCTCTTGCAGTTATCAAGATGCAAACAGTGAGAAGGCACTGCTTTATTGAGACGCCTCCTGCTTTAACCTTTAAGAAAATTATCAACAGAGCCAGGATTTTTCACAGTGTCAGTAATTCCAGAGTCAGGTACTTAAATGAAAGCCTGGTGGGGTGTGCAGGGTGAAGCATCCCTCGGGCTGGCTGCTGAAGAAAGCTTGAGATAAAATATTTCTCTGTTTGTAAGCATAATCCAGGTTGTCTGTTGTTGAAGGGGAGGTGGCACAGTGAGGGAAGATGCCAACCAGTGCATCAGATGATAGAGAAAACTCTGCCTGTATTTTCTGCATTAAGCCTCTATTTAATCATTTATAACTGTAATTTGTTTATTATTTTTTTCTCCAAGATGCCAACCAGTGCTAAAGTAAGAAATGCAAAGGGCTGAGGGTTGGTGAGGAGCTTCCACTGACTGACACCTGTAAATTAAGTGGGTCAGCTTTGGACTTCATTGTGTAGCATCCTAATTTCAAATAACAATCTCCTCCTGAAGCGTACTCTGCATCCAAGGCTTTGTTCAACACCATCTAATGTCTCTCTGTGATATACCACAGAAACAAGGATTAGAATAATATTGAGCCTTCCCTGGGCTTGGTGATAATAGTGATAGTCATGAAAGAATCACTTTTACTAGAAGTAATTAGAAAGTGAGATAAGAGACTGCTCCTGGTCCCACAGTTTTGCTAACTACAGGAAAGAAGTGAGGTAACCAGCTGAGAAATACTGGGGTTTGAAAAGTGATTTCCACCATTTGTGTACACAAGAATACAGGTGTAAATAAACATGGGAAGTGTTATCTTTTTAACTGCTTCCACCTTTTGTGCAAGTAATAATGTAGAATGTAAAGATCTATATTTCTCTTGATCAGACCCTTTGTAATACATAACGAGGTGTTTATCGGCTTACTACAACTTTCCTGTGTGAAATTTGTAAAAACAGCCAGAATAATGCCCCAAAACAACAGCCTTTCCCACCAGGATCCCCAACATAATGAGCTCTTGCATAGTGGTCAGCCATTAAATGTGACAAATCATAAGAAATCATAGTTAAAGGCATGAGACATCCGCATTGCTCATTAAAATGAAAGGCAATAGATATGATTTTAACCTGGGAAAATATGAAAAAATTCCAAAAATGGGTGAAGTGAGGGAGAAAAGTGATCTCTGAGATCCAGCACTCCATTCTGGTGCAAACCTGGTACAATACTGCAGCCTTCTATATGTTTATTTTTCCTGGACTAGTTTTAAATATCTAAGGAAAGTTATGGGGCACTGCTACCTTCCTGCTTGTTGCTATGGCATTTCTGTGTATCCAGCTCAAAATGACAAGACCTGTGTTGCATGATGATGCTTTATGAGCACATCAAAATACCTACCCTATTGGCAAACTCCTTTATACCATTACAGATTCCCAATTCTTTAAGATTTTTTTTTCCTTTAATGTTTACTAGCTCAAATCCATGCACGTTAAGCTTTGCTCTGCTATCTGTTTATGCAATTAAATGTTTGTGAATGGAAATGCTTCGAAAGAAGGGGCAGCGAACAACTTTTGACACCGTGTTAATATTTTACCATTGGTATCTTATGGATGAAGGAACTGCGGAGAGCGCTTTCTCTGTCAGATTCCTGGTGACCCAGAAAGTCTGGGTTTATATTCATTTGCAGCTGTAGGCAATACCTTCCTGCCAGCAGAAATACAAGTGGTAATAACATCACCATGGCAAAAAAAATAAAAAAATAAAAAAAATAATTACTTTCAAGGATAGACTGCATGAAATCTGTAAATGTCATTTCCAGGATGTATAGGCTGCCTTATTAGGATCTAAAGTGGAATAAGCACCCGAATACTTCTCTGTTTTACAGGTACTGGGGCCAGGTTTGCTATTTCCTACAGGGCCGGTTGAGTCACGGCCTCTTTGGAGTGTCTTTTTTCCTAATATTTCATGTGAGTTCACTAAAGTAATGATGTCTCCACTTACAGTATTACTCAGACTATTTCATGTTCAAATCTAAGCATTCAAGTCTTGGCTTTGCATGGAGTTGAATGCCCTAATCTAAGGCCCTGCTTTCCGCAGGAGGTTGGTTCAGATAATCTCCAGAGGTGGATATATTTCCACAATGTGCCACATATGAAAAGGATATTTTAGGAATATTAATGAAATGTAAATCTTGGGCTGTGCACACAGATGGTAATTACACTTAGAAATCCAAAGCTCTCAGACTTAGTGTTCAAAGCCATGTTTCATGCTATGGTATCCCAAGGATGGAATATGATCTTGTGATTTCACCGCTATGGACTGTGTCTGCTCAGGCACGTGGTGTGACTCTTAAGGTGTCCTACACAGGGACAAGAGTTGGACTCGTTGATCCTGGAAGGTCCTTTCCAACTAAGCATGTTCTAGGATTCCACTGGCTCCAATATTTTGGGCACTTTACTTCCATTCTCTGGCAAGAAGTGGACTGGAAGTGCTGGAAGATCCATGTTGTATGTGAAGTCAGACTTGAACTACAACAGGACATGGAGTTGTAGGACATAATTGTGTTTATTTTTAATGTGTGGCCAGCAGTTAAATCCCTTGGGCAGCTTAGGGAATATGTACCCATTAATGTGAAGTGTTCCCACTGAGAGCCTCACAACCCACCTCAGGGATATGACCAAGGGTAAGCCCAGGCCAGGCTCCATGAAGTCCTTGTCACGGATGATGGATGTGCATCACCCTGCCTTCGGTCATGGCTTTTAACAAGCTGTCAGAACTTGCTAACACTGCTTTTAAGTGAATGCTGCAATTTCCTTCACTGTCTGTAACTGATGTCTCATAAATACGAGGTAAGTTAAAAATGAAAGGATTAGACTAGTTTCTGCTGAGGACAGAAGCATTTTTAATCTTAATTTCTCACTTTTCATGAAGAATATATACCACATGAATATCTAGTTTTCCATCCATCTTTTACAATCTATTACCTACTGGGCTCTATGTTGAATTATTAAAAAGGGGCAAAGAGAAGAAAATGGGACAAGTGAAATTCATTTTCACCTCTTGATTAAACAATATCATCACTTCACTCTGAAAGATTATAAATGCCAACATCTACATTTATCTGTTTAAGCTTACATAATCTTAAACTTCTTCATGCCTGAGCACCTCCACAAACCTCAGCTATGTTATAAACCAAAATGATTTCTGCTAACACTTCAACTTTTATACTGTTTTATACACTTTTGTT
This sequence comes from Aegotheles bennettii, assembly GCA_013398125.1. Lineage (NCBI taxonomy): Eukaryota > Metazoa > Chordata > Aves > Caprimulgiformes > Aegothelidae > Aegotheles > Aegotheles bennettii. The sequence continues at coordinate 573,467 of VZRW01001813.1, read as the reverse complement.
TGTTCTTTTCTTGTCATGCCCAAATGAGAGTTATTAAGGAAGAACAGCTGAGATGGAGAGAAATGCAAATCCTTTTTGGATGGTAGGTGCCACGCTGGCTCCTGCATTGAGATACAGAAGATGTGGAGGATGGATGGGGGGGAGATGACAAAAGGGCGCCTCATGAATCACAATCATATGTAAACCACCCAAAAACAGGGAAATCAGGATTATGAGGTATGTGTGAGTCAGCACTGGAAGGTGAATATGATGTGATGGTGATGTAGATGTAAGTGGGGGTGCTGGGAGCCAGCCTTGGCACAGGGGGTGTTGGAATATCTTCTTCTGCAGGTCCCAGGAATGAAGCACTCACTTAAGAATGGGAAGAATACATTTAAATCAGGATACATCAGAGAGCTGACATTGTAGTTGCTTATACTTTTTCCCCAAAGAGAATGGCAGGTTCCTTGAAAGCATAATTTACTTAATTAAAGCAATCCAAGACAGTGGATGGGGAAAACTGAGATGGGATTTGGCCTCTTGGGGTGTTCAATGGCCCCAGGTGATTATAGACTTCTGTTTCCTTCTTAAGCAAGAGTTTTATTAACAAGTGGCAAAGCCAGCAGCATGTTTACTAAGGGGCAAATAACCAGACTTCAATATATTTCAAGAGCTATTTTAGTTTTTTGTGCATGTCTATATATCTATGTGTGTATATATATATATAATTGTATTGGAGTAAAATCAGAACAGCTGGTGCTGTGAGATTTCAGTATGCTGCTACCTGCAAAGCAAAATAATGTTTTTGTTTAAAATACACTTCAAAAAAACCTTGGTATTTGAGATATTTGTATATTAAGGAAATGCTTGTAGGTCACCTTTAAACTAATATATATACTCAGGGTAATAAGGATGGGCTAATGCGGGCAATCTTAAAACTGAAGATTATTAATGCAGTATTTGCTTTTGATTACTAAATAGTATTTGAAATGTTGTGATGAATGGATGTGGCCTATCTGGTGTTCTCACCCCATCTTCTGTTTATGGGAAAGTCACCACGCAATAACCCAGAGTACAAGATTTGTGCGTGTGTGTGGAAACGTACATATATATATATATATATACATGAACAAGATATAAATAGACGAAAGCTGTTCCTTCCAATATGGGATTTATTGTATAGAAACTTGAGTAGCTACAGCTGATGCTAATTAACTCTCCAGCCTACAAATGTGTACAGCAGTAGTGATGGTGAAGACAGGAGAAATGTGAATATATGGCACAGAAGATTTTACTTTAGCTTGCACCTGCTAAGCATGAGGAGCCAAATTTTCAGCTGATGTCAACCAATAGGAATATTTGCCTTCAGCAGAGTGACACTGATTTACATCAGCCAAGAATCTGGCTGGGGACGTTACTGACTTGGCATTATGGACACAGCAGCTGGTGCCGACTTGTTAAGAACAAAGGACCACATGCCAAAAAGCCCATTAAAAGGAGCTCTTTTGATGTTTCTCTTCATCTGGTATAAATTTAAAATGGAGGAGGTTGTCAGTTTTCCTTAGTCTAGACGTTTTGTGTCCTTGGGTCTGTGTCACACTGCACTGTGACCTTCACGTACTGTATCGGATGCTGAGAAACTGAGGATTAGGTCCGTACAGATGTTGAAAACTCAGTGGAGAATCAGCAGTGCTCAGTTACGAGTGATGCTGCAAGCCTTCAAGACAGACACCAACCTGTGTGATGGGCAATAGGAGTTGCCTCTCCTTATCTTGGAGGTTTTTAGTTAGTTTTGAGAGGAGGAGGATGCCTCCTCTTCTCTGGAGGGCCCTTTTATGTTTATGGAGTACCAAGCTCTTGAGCTTTGCTCCTTGTTTTGAATGCCTGCTGCCAGTTTCCCTATCATCTGGTGTGACAAAGAAAGGGGTGATGATGCTTATTGGGTGTAAGAGAAGCAAGGGATCTGTGTGCAGGGGTATTCTTTCTTACTCCACTTATTTAGAAAAACTACAAGGCTCAGAAGAGCGATGTGGCCTTCTGCCCTGCCGTGTGGATGCAGACCTACCATTGGAGGTCACAGGCAACAGATGTAAGCAAGAGGGTGAGATGATGCTCAAGTTTGTGTAGGCTAAAGCTGCCCCTAGACTGGTTTCCAACGATGACACTGGTGGTTTGGTGGCACTGTGCTTTCACAGTGACCCTGGCTGTGACATATTTTCATATTTGCCTATGGAGTTGATTTTTCTTTAACAATTTCTCTGCGCTTTTAGGCAACAAGCAGCCATGGATGGTTGAGGGAGTGGTTGTTTTTTAGTTTTGTGGGGGGCTCTTGTTTGTTTTTTTCACTTAAGGGCATGGCCATAAAATCACTTGACTGGAGTTGAAGGAGCTCCCTACCTTCAGGTAGCATTGATTAAAGGCTCTGTTTTATACTATGAGGCATAGCAATGAACCTGGTGGCTAGAAATACCATCGTTTTCCTAGTAGACAGCAGGATGTCTGCCCTGTAAACAATGCTACAGAGAGCATTTCTGTGATGGAAACTGATAAACTAGAATTATTTTCCCAAGGATTATCATATTGTCTGCTGAAGAACCAAATTAAAGTTAGGATCTCCTTGTTCTGGCATGTGAAAGTTAAGGGTTTGATTTTTCCGCTGTTTTTCATCTTGTTCAGGCTGGACATTTCTATCTTGAGCTGTCAGAGTTGGTAAAAATGAGAGACAATTGTAAGTGAAAGACTCTGGAGGGGGCGAGTCACTCGTTAGCACTCAGGGCAAGCAGTGGTGGACTGAATACTACAATCATTAAAATAATGATAAGAGAAGGAGATGGGCTATGTGGATTCGGTGACTGCATTAAGCCACCAGACCTCATTTTCTCCTTATTCATACTTGGTTTGAACTAGCAGCAACTCTTCTGCAGTCTGTGAAATGAGTACTTGGCTCAGGCTGGCTGCGGTGAATTATCAGAAAGAGCTGAACAACTGGGTGTCTTTGACATGATGAGAATACCAAGTGGTCAATACATTTCTTACCCTGTAAATCACCATTTAAATGTTCTGAATCATTCTGAATATTTTTTTTTTTTTTAAGTCACACTGCATCAGATTACCCCTGGAGTCACTACAATAGCACCTGATAGCTTCCAGCATGACATCCTTGAAATGCAAACATGGATGTATAACTCCGAAGGTTTTGTTACGTGGAAGTTCCAGTGAATGTCTCATAAGTACAGCAGCAAATTTCAAAGTATTTTCAATAACCATTTCCATGGTTCTTAACAATATGAACAGAGATCCTCTCAGTCTGAGGACCAGTTGCCTAGGAGTGTTTGTTAAACACATGGCTTCGGTATAGCACAGCCAAAAAGGCATGACAAGAAAAACAATGATGATTTAAGGCATAAAATCTAAGACTGATTATCTTCAATGGGAAAATAATTACCAGGTGCTTGACCAACCTCCAAATTATGAAAGTTTTAATGAAAAGGGAATATTTTTCCTTTTATCCTGTCCCAGCACATAGGAAGCAAAGGGGAAAAAATGTTAGGAAAATACACAAATGCTGTTCTCAACCAGCTGGGTATTGGGAACTCACTGGTGCACGCAGTTGAATCGAATCATGTAGGTGGATTATTTCCTGACCACTAAAATATTCTGCAGCAATAATACACTCTCATGATTCAGAGTGTAAGATGATCTCCTGCAGGTGCCAGGCAGGAACATTTCCTTTTTGCTGCTGCAGTCGTTGCAAATTACGTTCTTGTTCCACCAAGGCTCTCTCTGTGCATCGCAGCCTGTCCTGAGCCACGTGTTGCTACCCAGTAGCTCCCTGAAATAAGTGGCGTTCCCTTATTTAACAGCAAGAGGGAAGATTGATTAATTATTTGCAAAGTGTTTTGAGAAAATAAATTGACAGTAGCCACAGAGAGGCTTATTGTTAGGTGTCGTTAATTAGCTGCATTATGGGATTGTTTGCTCTGAAGCCAATGTTGGACTACAGTAATTTTACCAAAAGCCTTCTGTAAACAAAATGTTTCTTGACATCAAGAGGCACTTCCTACTTTGGGCTGATTATGGGTCTGAAGCCTAGTAGCTCTTAGGTACACTTGATAAGCTTTCTCTTTTAAATGATCACAACTTTCTCCAGTCAAATATTAGCTTTTGCAAAAAAGAAAGCATCTTCCTTCTGAGAAATGTGTCCACAGCTGTCAACATCATTTAAAAAAAGCAAAATAAAACAGAAGAGCTAGCTAGAAAAACGACCTTTTTTGCTAGAGATAATTTTTAATCTAGACTTTCAGCTCGAGGTGTCATAGATATAGCTGAGATAATTAAGCCTTATCTTCACCAGGCAGGGCTGTTTGAAGAAGCGTTAGTATCAGTGCAATGACATGTTTGTTGGGACTAAGTTGGCCGATGCTTTTGTTCAAACTTGCAAAGTTGCCTCAACTTTGGGTTTTGACAATTCTGGGAACAGAGCTGAGGACGTGGCCTGGCTCTATTTTTCAGGATCCAGCCCTGGGTTTTCATTGAAAGGTAAATCCAAGATCTCATTAAGCATTTTGACTAGGGAGCATGGGCAGAGCTACATTACTGTCAGGACATTTTGCAGTTTGGATAGTATCCATGGATGCTAATGCTGAACAGTGGCTGACACTGCCTGTTGCAAACAAGTGGTCTGAGAAGCATCAAAAGGCGGTTGGGGACTTAGGTCTCACTGCTGGTCAGCACAAATTTGAGTGAAAAAGTCTCCATGTTGTAGCACTCCTTGCCAGCTGCAGCTTGTTGACTGATTAAAAGTGATGTCTTTGATCTGAAATTATTCATCCTATCTTCCATCTCTTGATGAATGCTGAAATAACAAATAATACTGTCATTGCTCTCAATGTTTCCATTTTTGTGTTAACAGGCTGTTGAGTTGATGCAGTCTGTTTACTTACATCTCAGATCATATGGCTTAGAAGTGGTGATACTTGATTCATGATATGAATTGAATCATCAGTCTTTGTCATCAGAAGGCTGGAGTCTTGGTTTGGATTGCAGGTCGCTGCTTGCCTACTTGAGGCACGTGTGGCCTCTGCTCAACGTACACCTACATATGTCTGGGTCTAAATCTTGAAGAAGAGAGAAGTTTCTTATGTTTAAGGGACATTAATTGCTGCTCCTCTCTGCTTGGTTTATTGATGGCATCAACTCCCATCACAGAGCTCTGGGAGAGCTCAGCAGCCCAGGGCATGGAGCTTTTATTAATTTTTTTAAAAAAAAAAGAAACAAAACAACCCAGCAGGTGGTCTATAATGTAAAGTCTACCTTCAGTGGTGAGGTCTGATCTCATTAACGACACACAGTGAATCAACGCTCTGTGTCTCCTTCCCTGGCTGTCTCTTGTCGGGCTTGCTTGGTGGTCAGGAAGGATTTGTGGTGCTGTGCGTCTGTTAAAACGAGCTTTGGCCAATTTCAAAGGAGCACTTTGTCACGAATCGTCACAAATCCACACTGAAACCCTAGGAAGAGTGTTATACAAAAGTATGAAAAGCTGCATTATCCCACTGTAAAGTGAAAAGGAAAAAAAAACCCTAGTAACAATGGCAAAGGGTATGTTTGCCTGAATTGCCCATGTTTCAAGGAAAGGCAAGTTTAACCTGCTGTAATGCAGGGTCACTTCCTGTTAGCAAAACCCCCTGAAGGGAGAGGGAGGAAAATGTAAAAAGATACTTTACAGTAAAACAATATACTTATTTTACTCGGAGATCAAGGATTCTTTTTCAAAAAGAGCTTTTGAAAACCTACGCCTGGTTTTACAGAATATTTTTAACTCCTCCGATATCATCTGGTTTTCACTAAGTCGTTATTTAAAAATTTAATGTTGTCTTTTTCTTTCGTGCATAGGACAATAATGACTTTTCTCCAAACGTCATTATGATTGTGTTCCATAACTTTTTCTCATATAAGCAGCTGAACTTTTACGACTAGGATCTATATTCGCTGAATTTTATTAACGGGGCCATTCAGCTTTTTGTTTCTTCGAGTTTTGTTCTCCTGTATCTCCCAAAGCATTACACTTGCATGTCTTTGTTCATTAGTTTTAAAGTCTTTCTTCAACTGGGATAATAGAAAAACCATCTATTGCTAGTCATCCAGTTCCAATTCTACCTATTCTCAGAGGGGCATATATATTTCAAGTTTGGTGCGTGGGGATTTAGATATACAATTCCAGATAGTCTTAATGAGAGTAACAGTCCTAATTCCCCACACAGTATATTAAAAATGGATCCAGAATGTACAGAGCAAAACTCTATGATCTTACCTTTAGGTACCTTTGCCTCTTTCTTTTTTTTTCTAAATATCATTTGCATCTGGGTTCGTTAGTTAAGGCAATTGATAGCTGCTTTGAGGTCGAGGGAGTTGATCTTTGGAGCCAGTGGCTGGTTCACTTTGCTGTGTTTTCCTGGGGATTGACTGTGCCTGGGTGCACCTTTTGAATTGAAAAGGTAATTCAAGAGGGAGTTAGAGGAAAGAATTTACCAAATTGCTTCTGTTATTATTGTGATTGCTTTCAATGTTAGACAAGACCAAGGCACAGCTTTTCTTATTGTTTTAATTAACTACAAAAGAAAAATAAATTCCCCACTATATTGTGAATCTAAGAAGGATTAAGATTTAGTGATAATATTACTACAAGATCCGAGGAGGACACTTTTCATGCAGAAAAGATTCAGTGTTTTTATACAGCAATTTAATAAGGAATCTTGGTGTTCTTAATTATTTCTTAGACATCCTTTCATTGTCATAAAATGCTAAGAAATAGCCATCATTTTTTTTTATTATTATTTTTTTTAATTTCAACCCCATTCCTAGTTTTGTTCATGCCTTTCTTTCTCTTCAATCCACGTCTTTGTGGGAGTCCCAAGAAATGCTACTGGTGGCATTTCTTTTGGCAGGGAAGGGCTGCAGTGCAGAAGGCTGTCTCCATTTGCACTATATGTAAGAAGTTTCCTGGGGCTTAATTCTCAGTTCTTGAAGGTTACTGTACTTACACTTGGAAGCCAATATCCACAAATAGCTAGTTTGGTAGTTAGGAGTAAATGGAGTGTGAATACTCCAGGCAACTCTTTTTTCTTTTGTTCAGACCCATATTCTAAGATGTTAGAGAGGAGAGATGTGACTTACAGACAACTCCTTCGCTTGCTCTGGTCTCTGCTGTTTTATTCTGCTGCCCTGCAGCCCATTTTCACCACCCAGACAATTTGTTCTGCAGTTCTGGATACTTATGCCCAGCCATAGCAAATACCTCTCCTGGGTGTGTATATATATATATATATATCAAATAGCCTCTCCTGGGGACACAACAGTGGTTTGAGCTGTCCGACATTCTCAGTGAAGAAGCTGTTTGGCTTCACAACACACACATTTGTTGCACGTTTTCTTGATATGAAGGCAAATTATCTCCTACTGAGTTGCTGCCTTGGATGAGCAGAAACTCTTTTCTCCTTTCCAATTTCTTTTATTCTCCTCGCTGCTTTCTGCTGGCCAGTAAACTACTTTAATTTGAGAGATGATTTAAAGAGATAATCTGTTTTCCATTCAAGTTCTTTCTGTGGCTTCAATCCCCTCTTCCCCCCCCCCCCCTTTATCCT